>CM024763.1:4448335-4498494 GCA_014218235.1 Colocasia esculenta | reverse complement strand
GAGTCATGGGCACGTCAAAGCTCGTCCTGCTATTATCAACAGGGGGCATCCGAATGCTCTCCAAAGGTAATACTAATAAAGGGGATCAGCCTAACTCTGGCCAACAACATTTATTGGCTATAAGCCATCAAGGCGGGTCATGCCCAATCCAAATTCAAAACCATATCCAAACTCAAGCTCATGACCAGCAAGCCATCAAGGCAGGTCATGTCCAATCCAAATTTAAAACCATATCCAAACTCAAGCTCATGACCAACAAGCCATCAGGCAGGTCATGTCCAATCCAAATTTAAAACCATATCCAACTCAAGCTCATGACCAACAAGCCATCAAGGCAGGTCATGTCCAATCCAATTCAAAACCATATCCAAACTCAAGCTCATGACCAACAAGCCATCAAGGCAGGTCATGTCCAATCCAAATTCAAAACCATATCCAAACTCAAGCTCATGACCAACAAGCCATCAAGGCAGGTCATGTCTAATCTAAATTCAAAACCATATCCAAACTCAAGCTCATGACCAGCAAGCCATCAAGGCAGGTCATGTCCAATCCAAATTCAAAACCATATCCAAACTCAAGCTCATGACCAACAAGCCATCAAGGCAGGTCATGTCCAATCCAAATTCAAAACCATATCCAAACTCAAGTTCATGACCAGCAAGCCATCAAGGCCGGTCATGTCCAATCTCAAATTCAAATTCCAAACCATATGCAATCCCGGAATACATCAAAACCAAACATCAAATATAGCCACAAACCATCAAGGTAGGCTGAATCCCAAAACCAAAATCCAAATTGAAATTCCAAAATCGTAGCCACCAAACCTCAATGGTAGGCTCCACCAAATTCCAATACCATACCTTTAACCCCAAAAAAAAGCCATTAAAAAAAAAAAAACTAAGTCTGCCCAAATCCAGACTTGTTCAATCCGGGTGAACTCCTTCAAAATCATATTTTCCATCTCTACAACAAGGACAAAATAAAATCATAAAAAGTAAAAGGGCATCAGCTGCCACCTCAAGATCCGACAAATCCATCATGATCAAAGGTCTGCAGGTATGGCTTGACGGAAGCCAACCTATCACCCTGCGGGATAGGTATGTTCCTACAATCCCAACCTCAAACGCTTCTCAGTTTTGCGGCGGTTTCAAGGAGAATCAGGAGATCCCAAGAAGGAAGCCGATGTCAAGCAAAAGACCCAGCACTCTCCCAGGTTCAAACAAATCTGGGTTCCAAAAAAAAGGAAGCCCATAAACTCAAGAAGACTCAAGCAAATATATCAAAGGTGTTTAGTAAGAAAAGCAACGCCAAATATGCTTCCCTTCAACATATTGAGCTCAAGCACCATCATGGGTAAAAAGAAAAAGAAATATACAAGAAGTCAATCTATACTTCTCAAGGCTCGGAGAATACCCGAATAGTCAAAGAAAATCCAACTCAGTAATTCAAACCTCGCATATCGGCCTTCAACCGTATACGGCGAGTTTCAATATTTGATGGGCTGGGGGCAATTCCTAACGCCAGTACCCGTCCGTCAAAAAGACGACGTGTTACTTGGGCAGCTGAGGAAAAAACCAAGCTTATAATCTTCTCATGCTATGCCGCCGGGAATGACTCTGGCGAACCAGCTGAACAAATCGCTGAAGCCACTTCAATCCTGCTAAAGCCATCAGGTAATTTGCCAGAAGAAACCGCCAGCCCGGCGGACAAGCTGAAGCACCTGGTCAAGTTCTCCCTCGTATTGATATTAACATGAGGGAATTCAAATCCCCTTCTTCGAAGAGCAAATATTCAAGTCAAAGAAGGTGGGCCTTCAACTTCAAACATCAATCCCGTCATCGACTTGCCGACAAAGGAAAATTTCCAGGCTATGTCAGATGACGACAAATATCAAGTGATGCAGCAATCCCAATCTCAAATGGCTGTGCTTCTAAATGAAATGAGGCAACTGGTAACTACAAGCCTCCCCATTCTGTGGAGCCAGTCTCTGCTCAAAATCAACAAAATCAACATCCAGATGGGGCTGCCCCGACAAATATCCAGCAGCTTCTACGACTGTTCTTCTTCCTCAAACTACGGTTCAAGACATCATTGATCCGTCCAATATTATGACCCCTCAAGGTGTTGCCATACAAAGGCATGAGATACTGAAGGATTATTCGAGATATGTTCGCTCAGTAGAGCAAAGGTATTCAGGTGGCAGATCCATATTCTGTTCCATATCCAGTACATCATCAATTCAAGAAGCTGCCAGAGATATGCCCTAAAGTCACAAAACTATCAAAGTTTAATGGACATGGGTCGCCATTGGAATATGTGCCACATTATGTTATTTATCTTGGTCGAGCTCGCCATCGGCAAATCTTATCTCTTCAGATATTTTGCAACTTCCTTGATTGAAGTCGCATTTCAATGGTATTCAAAATTCAAGCCTGACTCAGTTGCTGATTGGGCGGATCTGCAAAAGAGATTTCTAGACCATCTCTAAACGGCTAAAGGGAAGGTATCTCTCTCGCCAAATTATGTTCCCTCAAACAACAGAAAGGGGAGTCGGCAATCCACTTCATCAAGGGGTGGAGAGAGTTTAGCATGAAATGCAATAACCCTCCTGTTCAAGAAGATACAATCCCTATCTGCCAAAAAGGCCTCATATCAACAGTCAAGGAGAAACTCTTGGGAGCAAATATCAAGAGCTTCGATTAATTGAATTCCATAGTGGCAGACACTGAGATGTTTCTAGCCGAGCAAATGACACAGACATCTCATAAAGGCAAGCTCCCCAAAGAGCGCAGTAAATTAGCAAAAAAAAAGTCAACATCATTGACTCCTCACCTGATGATGAAGCAAAGGGGGCAACAATCTCTCCTGCCCCAAAGAAGAAATCAGAAGCTAAAGCTCCACTGCCATCATTGATGGGGCGCATGAAGACTCCTTATTCTTTCAAAAAAAAGAATCATAGAGGCTCTTTGATCTCTGCCTCGACAATCAGTTAATATCACTGCCAGAACCAAAGAGGCAGGCAGGTGTCAGCCAAACCAATCAGCTTAATTTGCCCGTATCACCGTATGGTGGGGCATGTAATTGAAGATTGCTACATCTTCAAAAGTGAGGCCCAGAAGATCATTCAAATGGCCTCATTTCTATGCAAAATGCTTTGGCTGACCCTCCTCAACTTCATGCTTGGGATCGACCAGAGCAATCTGTCAATATCATTTATATGACGAGACTTCCAACAAATTCAAATCATCCCGAGGACGGTCATTCATGTAATCCTCCTCAAGATAATTCAGGAGCTCATTCTCTACCAAGATCAAGACATGATCCACATAGAATAATGAGGAAAGTCCAAAGGTAAATATACTCTTATGCATACTCAAATATATTCAGAACTGCCTCCTATGTCGCCATATGCAGACTCAATTGGGTGGCTATCCGAAGATCCTTCAACTCCTGTCGAGCCGGCAAGGTTATATTCTTTCCCTCGACATCTCACTTACTCACTTTTCCGGCTATGCCTTCAATCCGGATTAATGGATTACCGAGCTCCGGCAGAAATATTAGCCAATTACTGCCCATATCATCAAGTGATGGGTCATAGTATCAAAGATTGCATAAGATTCAAAAATGATGCTCAAAAGCTAATTGACCTGAGTATTCATCGGGTCAACCAGCCTCATACTCAACAACCACCAAATGGACCAGCCAATCCTGGATCCTATGTGGTGAAAGTCATTAGGGCATCATCATCCTTTGGTCTTCCTCGGTCATCAGTGGGGGAGCATTCAAATCCATATTTATCCAGTCAATCGTTTGCAAATCTGCATCTTCTATAATAAGCTCCCATTTGCAACAAAGAGCACCAAGTTTATACTGGACAATCTCAGAAGTCTGGTTTCCATACTTGAACCAGCATCATATATCTTTCAGAGTGAAAGGAGATGTATGACTATTGTCTGGATCTCCATGATTTGGTCGAAACTCATATCTGGGAAGGAAAATTTGATCAATATGGGAATTCTTTGGCGCCAGCAAATAAGGTGTCACAACGAGCCTATGGTTCAAGTCCAGAATCCCAAGCTCTATATCCAAAGATATGTAAATATTATCATCATCCACTGGGCTATGGACGATACAAAGTCAAAGCTGAAATGGAGCAATTTAAAATTGATCTTTTTCAATACAGAATTAGAATATCGAAAGAAGTTGCGACAAAGCCAATCTCCCAGCAAGCAGAGGAGTTCGTGGATCATTATCACCAACTCCCATCTTCAATTATTCAAGAAGCAATTAATGCAACCTTTGAGAATGGGTCACTGTCGGCCCTCAAAATCAGCCAGTTCCAAAAGAGTCAACAACTCTACAACTAAGAGGTGGCTCCAACAAGAGAAGCATCTCCAAATCATCTTCAGAGCAGAAAGTCATAAGCTTACTTAAAGCTCTTCAGGTATGAAATAAAAATAATACATATATATATATAAACAAAACAAAAAAAAAAACAACAAACAACAAACAAACCAAAACAAAAAACAAAAAAACAACAAAGAATAATAATAATAATAATAAAAGAAGAATGAAAAAGAACAAATGTAGCGTGATGCTGCTGCTGAGGTACCTCAAGTATCAACTTAAAAAAAAAAAAAAAAATATCATCAATCAATCAAAATTGAAGAATCAAATCACATATTTAACTCACCAATTACAATATGGTGTCCAAACCTCAACCAAAGAAGCTATAAATCTCTCCAAGTGATAATACCAAACAGGCTGAAGGTAAGCCAACAATGCTGACATATCAGCGTCGGCCAACGAATAATTCAAATTGCCGTCGCAAGAAAGGGCATGGTAAAGAGCAAAAAGTTGCATCTACTATTTTCAAGAAGCCTGATATCACAAAATCAAGCAGAGTCATTCTCATTTAAGGCAAGGAGTCAAAGCCTCTGCCTGAAGCCGAAATACGGGCGGATTCTTATGTCTTCAACCCTTCAGATGAAGAAGAAGAGCTGTCCAATATGCCTCCTCATACAAAAGAAAGAGCCAAAGTCCCCATGCCTCATCAAATGAGCCGGACAACGCTCCTCTCTTTTCAAATGGAAGGATGTTGATTCCTCTCTCTCAAAAGAAAGCTGTCAAGCCAAAGAAGCCATCTGAGTCCTCGATAAAGGGATCTCCCTCATCGGACCAGATACGCATCAAGGCTGATGACAAAATCTTTCAGCAACTCAAATCACTCCCCGTTAACCTTACCGTCTAGAAGGCAATTGCTTGGAGTGAGAACTTGAGGGAAACTCTCGTCAAAATACTCCAAGAAACAGAAATATATGAAGCTCATATAGCTGATTTCCAAGCTCAAATATATGAAGCACTGGCAGCAGGTGTCACCTTCACAGATAAAGGAATGCTACTATGTCACAATCGTCCTGAAGGGACAAGTCAAATGGCAACAAATTGAGTCAGATCCTGGCCGATCTAGGGGCATCTATCAATATAATGCCTTATAAAGCCCTTGAATCTCTACATCTCATGCCTCATGTGCAACAGGTAAAAGATATACAAGCCACTGGTTCTAAAACCAAAATTCAGGAGAAGCCATTGGAAGAGTCACTGTCAACTTAATTCTTAGAAGCTTCACCACCAAGGTAGCCTTCTATATTATTGATGCTGATACAACATACAGAATATTACTTGGAAGACCTTGGCTATAAAAATTTTGGGTCATCCCATCGACACCCCATCAACGCATCAAATATGCAGGAGAAGGAAAGCAGCATACAGTCTTTGCTGATTAAACCCCATTTCGGGAAAATGAATGCAACTTGACTGTTGCTATTTTATATCCTGGAGGGCCAATTCCTTAACCCCTTGCCCGGTCTAAAGGGAAGGGTAAGCAAATTAAATGCTCAGATGAAGACAGTGAGGCTGGCAAGCTTTTTGTGGTAAACAAATGTTTTACCAAATCACCTGCAAAGAATTCTCAAAGCAAAATAACTCGCCCAGAGCGGCGGAGTGTCAACTATGAAGATGACCTCATAAGGGAGTATTCCTCTACCTCCCAGTTGCATGCAAATCTGTTCTCCGAAGCAAGAACAAAGTGTTCGGCGATTAAAAACATTCGTCGTCACTTATCAAAGAAAAGAAAGAAGAAAGAATGCAAGAAAGGCAGCCAAGCCAATCCTCTTCTACAAAGGGGAATTGATCTTTCCAACTTATACAGGGGATGATTTTGGTTGGGAAGATAGGTCCAATAACCAACTGGAATCAATACAAGAAATGGCCGATATGCCAGAAAAAATTAAGGAGATGTGCAGAAAGCAGAAAATCCCTCAGCTGCAAAATGCCTCCCGGAGGAATTTCTTCAAGCAACTATGGGAACCCTCTCAAGTCCGGGGCCAACCTCCATTCTCCGGAAGAGATACCAGAGGATTAGGTTATAATACCAAATCCTCCTATACAGTCAATGTTGTCGGATCATCACCAGAGGTCTGCAGCACGGAGAATAATCAGGAGTCCTCCAACTCCAACTCTAACTCTCTAAATATTACTTCAACTCTATCAAATGAGTTATCAAGTGAAGAGCTACCAGAAGAATTCTGCATGCAATCTTCATCCACAAACTCTGAAGATATAGATCTCCATTAAGTTCACGTCACCAATTCTGATGACGCGGAGGATTTCATAGATCTGCAACCAGCTCCCCAAGAAATTGAAGATGGTGGACAGGCCACTATTGATGAATTAATTGAACTCAATCTCGGGAGTCAAGAAGATCCCCGGCCTATCTTTATCAGCGCCCTTCTTGATCAACAAGAGAGGCGATCTTATCAAATTCTTTTGCTGGAGTTCCAAGACTGTTTTGCTTGGAATTACAAAGAAATGCCAGGACTGGAGCCATCAGTTGCTGAGCATGCATTATCCATACTGCACACGGCCAAGCCTGTCAAACAAGCTCAAAGGCGTATGCGGCATGAACTAGAATTGAAAGTAAATACTGAAGTCGACAAGCTTTCTGAAGTAGACTTCATTGAGCCATGCATATATCCAATATGGCTCGCCAATATTGTTCCTGTGAAGAAAAAGAGTGGTCAAATCCGGATATGCATCGACTACAGGGATTTGAATAAAGCATGTCCCAAAGATGATTTCCCAGTTCCAATCACTGAAACAATGGTGGATATGACCACCGGCTATGAAGCCTTGTCATTCATGGACGGGTTTTCCGGCTACAATCAAGTCCGGATGGCAATCAAAGATAAAGATCATACTGCATTCAGATCACCCAAAGGTATCTTCAACTACAAAAGGATGCCCTTTGGCCTGAAAAATGCAGGAGCTACATATCAAAGAGCCATGACCAAGATATTCAATGAAATGATCCATGATGTGGTTGAATGCTATGTGGATGATTTAGTCGTCAAAACCAAAAAACGGGAGGATCATCTATACGATCTTCGCCGTGTTTTCGAAAGGCTTCGTCAATTCAAATTGAAGATGAACCCTATGAAATGTGCATTTGGGGTTTCAAGTGGCAAGTTCCTAGGCTTCGTTGTCAAATATCGGGGAATAGAAATAGACCCTGACAAAATCAAGGCGATCCAGCAACTGCCTTCTCCTCAAAATTTGACAGAGCTAAGGTCACTTCAAGGGAGATTAGCCTATATCAGGCGATTCATATCCAATCTCTCAGGAAGATGCATGCCGTTCGGCAAACTAATGAAGAAGAATGCTCCCTTCATCTGGGACCAAGAATGTCAGGACGCTCTTGAACAAATTAAAGAGTATCTACTTACTCCTCCAGTCCTAGGAGCGCCAGTTAATGGAAAGCCTCTTATACTCTATATTGCAGCTATGGATGCTTCTCTGGGAGCTCTACTGGCACAGACAAATGATGATGATAAAGAGCAAGCTTTATATTACCTTAGCAGAAAGCTAATTGGTCCGGAACTCCGGTATGCTCCAATGGAAAAAGTATGCCTAGCACTGGTATTTGCTGTAAAGAAATTGAGGCATTATCTGCTGGCTCATGAGATTAAACTCATCTCCAAATATGATCCAATCAAATATCTGCTGAGGCAACCCATATTGTCAGGAAGGCTCGCGAAATGGGCTCTGCTCCTTATGGAATTTGATATCATATACATCTCACAAAGGGCAATCAAAGGGCAATCAAATATCTGCTTGGCCGAATTCTTAGCCGCACATCCAGTGCCAGAAGATTCCCCTTTATCTATAAACCTTCCAGAAGAAGAAACTCTTTCTCCTGCAAGTGAAAATTCAGTTCTCGAAGAGGTTGCCACAATTGAGCTACCCTCTTGGGAATTATATTTCGATGGAGCTTCCCGAGCTCTTCATTATACTGATGGTTCTACCACCGTCTCTACTGGAGCAGGGATCGTCTTAGTCACTCCATATGGAGGGATCTTGTATAATTCCTGTGCTCTCATGAAGCCACTCACAAATAATGAAGCCGAATATGAAGCTCTGATTATTGGGCTCCGGCTGGCTCTCGAAATGGGAATCAAAGGCATACAGGTTTACGGTGACTCACAGCTGGTCATCCGACAAATATTGGGCCAGTATGAAGTCCGTAAACCGCAATTGCTTCCATACTATACCACTGTCATGAAGCTCAAAGAAAAAATTCAACTTCTTTGACATATCCCATGTGCCGAAAAGTGAAAATTTTCAGGCTGATGCTTTAGCCAAATTGGCCTCTGCTATAAAATTGCCTCCTGAAGGGGAATTGGACATAAGTGTCCGTCACAGAAGACTCATGCCCAGTATCCTTGACACTGAGTCTAATACCACAGTTGAAGAAGTATATAATACAGAGCTAGATATAACAAATGAATCTGAAGATTGGCGCGAGCCGCTTATCAAAATCAAGAAAGGTTGGCTGCCTTCTGATCAAGCACAAAAAATTCAGCTCTTACGCAGGGCCACCTCATATCAATTAATAGCAGAACAACTATATAGGCTGGTCCATGAAAAGAAAGGGCCAACCCTCCTCAGATGTCTATCTTTCAAAGAAGTCAAAATCATCATGAAAGAAGTTCACTCCGGGCTGTGTGGTGCACACCAGGCAGGAGAAAAGATGAAAATCAATATCAAACTAAAAGGCTTCTACTGGCCTACCATGTATGCGGACTGTATCCAATATGCCGTACATGTCATCAGTGTCAGGCATTTGGCCCCGTGCCGAGAAAATCACCAAATATATTACATCCCACGGCACCAACCTGGCCCTTTGCCGAATGGGGGATGGATATTGTGGGACCATTCCCACCCTTATCTCAAGGCCATAAATTCATATTGGCTGCTATAGATTACTTCTCTCGGTGGGCTGAACCTAACCCATTTTTGGAACTCCTCACAGAATCATATCCGATAATGGGTCACAATTCCGCAATAAAACAATATATGCTTTAGCAGCCAAGTTTCATATTAATTGGAGGACTTCTTCAGTATATAATCCACAAACAAATGGATTGGCAGAAGCCTTCAACAAAACCCTCTGCAAGCTGCTTGCCAAAATAGTCGGCAATAGAAAGCGGGAATGAGGAGAGAAAATCTATGAAGCTTTATGGGCTTACTAAATGGTACATAATACCCCTACCGGATGTTGGCCCTTCTCTTTGGTATATGGAGCTAAAGCAATGATACCCATCGAAATTGAAATGGCATCCTGTTGAGTGGCAATCCAAAATGAATCTCAAAGCCAAGATCAAAGTCAGATAGAAAGAAGACTTGAGGAGCTCTCCAACTTGGAAGGAAGGCGACTCGAAGCATATAAATCCCTCCAAGTATATCAAGTCAGAATGGTCTGCACTTTTGACAAAATTGGCAAAGACCAAGAGCATTCAAGCAAGGAAACCTCGTTATGGTCAAATGTAGAGAAGTAACGACGGGAAAGCCAAGTAGCAAACTGCAACCCATTTGGCTCGGCCTATACATCGTCACCTCGGCATATGAAAGGGGTGCATACATGTTGGTGGACTATAAAGGTAATGTGCCCTTTCCCCCACTCAACGGGAAACACCTGAAATTGTACCACGCGCCAGAACATGAATTCCCTGGCCAGCCACCAAAACAAAAAAAACCAATCGCCCAAAAGGCACGAAGCCGAAAGAAAATGAAAAATGGTGAAATGAAGTTTGCAATAGATAGGGGCAAAGGAATCAAACTTCCACCTGCCCATCATATATACCCCAAACTTTTCAGTCCTTACCATGCGTGAAGCCAAGGGCATTCCATGTACAAACTCAAATCAAATCTTGACCATAGCCAACAAACCAAAAAGGTAGGCTATGCCAAATCCATATCCAAAACCATAGCCAACAAACCAAAAAGGTAGGCTATGTCAAATCCAAAATACCAAAACCATAGCCAACAAACCAAAAGGTAGGCTATGCCAAATCCATATCCAAAACCATAGCCAACAAACCAAAAAGGTAGGCTATGTCAAATCCAAAATACCAAAACCATAGCCAACAAACCAAAAAGGTAGGCTATGCCAAATCCATATCCAAAACCATAGCCAACAAACCAAAAAGGTAGGCTATGTCAAATCCAAAATACCAAAACCATAGCCAACAAACCAAAAAGGTAGGCTATGCCAAATCCATATCCAAAACCATAGCCAACAAACCAAAAAGGTAGGCTATGTCAAATCCATATCCAAAACCATAGCCAACAAATCAAAAAGGTAGGCTATGTCAAATCCATATCCAAAACCATAGCCAACAAACCAAAAAGGTAGGCTATGTCAAATCCATATCCAAAACCATAGCCAACAAATCAAAAAGGTAGGCTATGTCAAATCCATATCCAAAACCATAGCCAGCAAACCAAAAAGGTAGGCTATGCCAAATCCAAAATACCAAAACCATAGCCAACAAACCAAAAAGGTAGGCTATGTCAAATCCAAAATACCAAAACCATAGCCAACAAACCAAAAAGGTAGGCTATGCCAAATCCAAAATACCAAAACCATAGCCAACAAACCAAAAAGATAGGCTATGTCAAATCCAAAATACCAAAACCATAGCCAACAAACCAAAAAGGTAGGCTATGCCAAATCCATATCCAAAACCATAGCCGACAAACCAAAAAGGTAGGCTATGTCAAATCCAAAATACCAAAACCATAGCCAACAAACCAAAAAGGTAGGCTATGCCAAATCCAATCCAAAACCATAGCCGACAAACCAAAAAGATAGGCTATGTCAAATCCAAAATACCAAAACCATAGCCAACAAACCAAAAAGGTAGGCTATGCCAAATCCATATCCAAAACCATAGCCAACAAACCAAAAAGGTAGGCTATGTCAAATCCATATCCAAAACCATAGCCAACAAATCAAAAAGGTAGGCTATGTCAAATCCATATCCAAAACCATAGCCAGCAAACCAAAAAGGTAGGCTATGTCAAATCCAAAATACCAAAACCATAGCCAGCAAACCAAAAAGGTAGGCTATGTCAAATCCAAAATGCCGAAACCTACAATAGGCCATATCCAAAACCATAGCCAACAAACCATCAAGGTAGGCTACCCTAAAACCAAAGTCCCACCAGCAAACCATCATGGTAGGTGACATCAAGTTCAAGTTCCAAGTTCATATCCCAAGGCCATCAAGGCAACTCATATTCAAATACAATTCCAAATCGTAGCCACAAACCATCAAGGTAGGCTGAACCAAATAGAAGTCCGAAATTCCATAACCAAAAACAAAAAACAAAAAACAAAAAAACAAAAAACAAAACAAAAAACAAAAAACAAACAAACCAAAACCAAAACCAAAACCAAAACTAAAACCAAAACCAAAACCAAAATCAAAATCAAAACCAAAACCAAAATCAAAATCAAAAAACCAAAACTAAGTCCAGAACCAAATCAACCTAAATCCTACATCCAAAAGCAAAATCAAAATCTCATATTCCATCTAGAATATCACAAAGATAAACTGACATGTCCATATCCAAATCTAAAAATAAACCCAATCTCAACTCCAATACAAATCCAAATGTAAATCCCTTATCCCTGCCCCAAGCCATCAAGGATGGGCGGAATTCAAACCCAAAACCACAAATCCAAACCTAAAACTCCATGCCAAAGTCTATATCAATATCCAAAATTAAGCCTGAAACTAAAGTAAACCAAATCTCATATCCATATTCAAACTCAAATCAGAATACCACAAAGGTAAGTCACCACCCCTTCCACAATCAGACCATCATCCATTCCACATCCCAGACCACCACCCCTTCCACAATCAGACCATCATCCGCTCCACATCCCAGATCACCATCCGTTTCAAAACCAGACCCTTATCCATTCGACTATCTGAACCAGCCAAATCTCAATAGTCAAAAAAAAAAAAAAAAAAAAAAAGGGAGAAGGGGTTGAAAATAGAGATACCCCGATAGGACTTGAGAGTACAATCCCTTGTACTCTTAAGGGTAAAAAGATCAAAAAAAATCCAGCTGAGGTGAAAACCCGAAAGGGCGCTTCAGGCAAAAATGGATGACCCCTCAACGTGAAAACCCGAAAGGGCGCGTTGGAAAAAGCTAAAGGGGGCCAGTCTTGGTGAAAACCCAAAAGGGCGCTAAGGCTGTAATGTGAAAAAAAAAAAAGGAAAAAGAGAAAAGAAAATTTCTCAGTCCTTCATCCATACATCCACAAAGTTACAAGTCACCACATTACAAACTTGCAGAGGATGACAGATACCACATGCAAAATAGAAAGGAAATCAAGACAACAAGCCCAATATACAAATATTGTGCTGTGAAACAAAGGCAGGAAGGCTTCTTCCTCTCCAGCCGTTCAAATCCAAGTGCAAACCCCTTATCCCGGCGCCAAGCCATCAAGGAGGGGCGAAATTCAAATCCCAAAGCCAAACAATAAACACCATTCCAGAGCCCATTCAAAACCAAGTCCAGGGCTAAGTCATACCCAAATCTCATATCCACATCCAAACCCAAATCCAAAATACCACAGAAATAAGCCAGTATACTTATGTTCAAACCCAAATCCATATCCAGGTCCAAATTCCAAATCCGAATTTCCAATCATTGGCCAGATTCAAATTTCGCTCCACAGCCAAATCCCTGGCCGTTTAATCATCCAAATCAGTCAAGTACTCAATAGTCAAGTAAAAAAAAAAGGGGTTAAAAAGTAGAGATACCCCGATGGACTTAAGTATACGGCTCACTGTATGTTTGAGGGTAAAAAGATCAAAAAATCCGGCTGAGGTGAAAACCTGAAAGGGCGCTTCAGGCAAAAATGGGTAACTCCTCAACGTGAAAACCCGAAAGGGCACGTTGGAAAAAGCTAAAGGGGGCCAGTTTTAGTGAAAACCCGAGAGGGCACTGGGATTGGTAATGTGAAAAAAAAAAGAAAAAAAAGGAGAAAGAAAAAGAAAAGAAAAAAAAGAAAGGAGGAAAATGAAAAGGAGGACCGTCATTGTCCTTCACCTTGTATTTTACAAAGTCACAAGTCACTTTTTGTACAAACATACAAAGAGTGGTGATCGCTACATGAAAGTAAAAAAAAAAGGGGGGCAAGATAATGAGCTCAGCATGTAAATGTCATACTGAAAAGCAAAGGCAGGAAGGCTTTTTCCTCTTCGGCTGTTCAACTTCCTTAACTTTGGAGGCTGTCAACTGGCGGAAGTTCCTTCCGTTTCTTACATAGGCAGTTTCTTCTTCAGAATCTATGGCCTTATCTCTAGCCTCCTGATTCAAAGAAGCTCGCGTTCCAGTCGGGCAATGTTCTCCTTCCCGACAACCATGCTCAACACCATCGTCACTCGCAGCATCGCCTACTTGAAAGGCAGAATAAGCTTGAAACTCCAAAAATGGGCTCCCTGCATCTCCCCAAAAGTGGAAAGAGAGGATTAGCCACAGATACAGAATATGAATCCATCATCCCCCGGAGAAAAGTTAGACATAAAAAATCTGGCCACCTGAACACAAGAAAGGAAAGTCAACATCAGAAAAGAAAACATCATCTTTAAAGACTGTATATGAGCTCAGTAAAGGAAGTCACCTGCAGGAGTTGATTTCGTGGCAGAATGTTCCTCGAAAGGCATCGGGATATAAGCCTCGACAAGAGCAAAAGAATATTGTTCCGTTGAGACTCCCCACTCAGCAAATGCAGAAGCACTGTCATCCATCACGACTATCTTAAGAAACAGACAGTCGAATGATGACTCATTATCGTTAACCCCACGAAGGAGAGGGGAATCTCAGGGCAAAGAAGCATGGCCGCCCAGCACCTTTCCTCATCTGTCTCGTCATCTGAGGTAGATAAGTCGAAAAAAAAAAGGATAAGTGGTGAATCAAGAAGAAGAGTCATGAATGACAATGATGAGAGAAGAAAAGAAAAGAAAGTCACCGCCAGATAAGACGGAATCCGCCACCCTCCTTTTCCCAGCTCTCTTGGGTCTGGAAGAAGAGGGAATATTCAAATGAGTTTCACCATTCCTGTCTCCAACAACTTCCGGAGCAAGGATGGTTGAGAATTCAAAACAGATACAAAAAAAAAAAAAGAAGATAGCCGCTAAACCAAGAAGGTCAGCCTCAGTAGCCGAATACCATGTCAAATCTCAGACAAAGCCGAGATGACAAGATTCAAGAAAAAGATGTCAAATCCAATCCAAGCAAATTGCAAAGCTCAGGAAAGTGATATCAGATCCAACTGCAAATCAAGTCAGAATCACAAGTCAAAAAAAATCTCTCTCAAATCAAGTTGTTGAGCAAAGTCAGAAAGACGAGTCTCACCAATTGAGTCCTCAATCAATTCAAGTCCACAACAAAGCCAGAAAGGCAGATCTAAAAAAAAAATCTCTCTGAGATGAAATCCAGAAGGTAAAGACCCGGGCAAAGAAAGCCAAAGTCAGTATTGAGTAAATCCAAGGAAGCGGAGCCGATCGCTCAGCACAAGAAGCATGACAAAGTTGATCATTGCCCGAGGTTGTTGACTTCACAGTGCAAGTGTTGAAGCGTGTCAAAAGGGCTACAACTTTCCTATCCAAGTTATTGTCAAGTCATGAAGATCAGAAGCACGGCTTGAAGAACGCACGGGACGTCCCCCTCCGCCTTGGCTTCGGCGCACTTCCCGTGGGGGGCATTTGTTGACATAAAAAAATAAAATTTAGTGTCAATCCCCCCATTAATTTATTCCCAGAAATCCCCCTCCCCTAAACCAATGAAGGCACCATCGGTTAGGGGGTTTTTTTTCCCCTAACGATGGGGCTACCATCGGTTAAGGGGGTTTTTCCCCCTTAACCGATGGTGCTTCCATCGGTTGGAGGGGAACTCCCCTCTAACCGATGGAAGTTCCATCGGTTAAGGGGAATCCCCTAACCGATGGGGCTTCCATCGGTTAGGGGAGTCTCCCCCTCTAACCGATGGAACCCCCATCGGTTAGGGGGGATTCCCCCTTTAACCGATGGATGTTCCATCGGTTAGGGGTCCCCTTCAAAAAAAAAAAACAAAAAACAAAAAAAAAAACAGGAAATAGGCACATCCCCTAACCGATGGTACCCCCATCGGTTAGAGGAGTGCCCCTCCCCCTAACCGATGGTACCCCCATCGGTTAGAGGGATTTTAAAATCCTCTAACCGATGGAACCCCCATCGGTTAGAGGGAATTTTCCCTCTAACCGATGGAACCCCCATCGGTTAGAAACCCCCCATCCCATGCAATATAAGGGGTGCCTTCCCCTATAAAAGGCACCCCATCCCCCCATTTCAAAGGGGCTGGCCCCCGGGGAAGGAGCAAAAGCCCTCTCCCCAAAAAGTGCTGTCCCCTATTTTCTGAAATCCCCAAAGAATAGAAAAAATTCCAAATTCCCAAAGTTTCCCGATCTCCTCCTCAAGCTCCCCTCTTGTGTGTGAAGGTACCAGCCCCCTCTTTCCTCGTTCGGAGCAAAGCGAGAAGCCTGAGATCGTCTTCATACGGCATCGGCAAACTTCATCGGCTAAAAGTCCGCAATAGCGGCACCGGCCCTCACGGGCTATAGGTTCTAAATACCGTCCGTTCCGGACATATGGTATTTTAGATACCTTTGTTATTCATGCCACCTCCCATCGAGTTTTAAACTCTCCGGGATGGTGTGTTTGTGCTATATGCATATGTTTCTTAGAGGAGACTCCGCCCAAGTGGAGATTCTGCTCGAGAATATATTCATATATTCACAGATTCGTATTTATATATGTGTTTCTTAGAGGAAACTCTGCCCAAGTGGAGATTCAACCTAAGAACATATCTATAAATTTCAAATCTGTGTTTATATTTATATGTTTCTTAGAGGAGATTCTGCCCAAAGGGAGATTCTGCCCAAGAACATGTTTGTATATTCACAAATTTGTATTTTTATATGCATGTTTCCTAGAGGAAACTCTGCCCAAGTGGAGATTCCGTCTAAGAACATATCTATAAAATTCAAATTTGTACCTATACATATATGTTTCTTGAAAGGAAGCTCTGCCCATGCTAGGGTTTTCCTTCTAAAAACATATCCATGTAATCACAAACTTTGTATTCATATACATGTGTTTCCAAGTGGAAACTCTGCCCAAATGGAGTCTCCGCCCACGGACATGTCTATATAATCATAAATCCGCAATTATACGTGTATGCCTCTCAAAAGGGATTCCGTTCAAAGGAGATACCTTTTTCCGGATACTCTATTCAAACAGAGATACCGGTGAGAAAATATGCGTAAACTACAGATTTATGTTTATACACACATACTTTCTTGAGGTAAATTCCCTCCGGGCAAAGATTCTCTGAGGACACATGGATATAAGTACATGTTCATATGAATATATCCCCGTAAAGGCATTCTGCATAAGCAGAAACTCTGCCAAAATAAATTTATGAAAATTGTGTTGATATACACACATCCAAAGAAAAAGGGGACAGGACCCGAACTGTGACAGGACCCGAACTGTGACAGGACCCGAACTGTGACAAGACCCGAACTGTGCTCAGATACTCCAAAGAGCAGCATGAATGCATACTCACAAGAACTGTGTTCGTATGGACAGTTTCCAGAAAGAAACTTCAAATTGACAAGAACGTCCATGGAGATATATATGCATACGTTCTTCGAAAAATCATACTCATACAAGTAAAAAAATGAATGATGAATGAATGAAATGATGAACGAGGAGGAAGGAAATTCTGCCTCAATTCGGACTTCTTTTAAAAGAAGGATGTTGTAAAAGAATATCATGTCATAAAAAAAAAAAGAAAAGGGGGTTGATGTTGCAACTCTTCTAAATGCTACTTCTAATCACGACTTCCCCCAAGTTCAGAATCAAATGCACGGGTATATGCCCGTCTGCAATAATAATCCTCAGGTTTTCCAAAATGAAACCTTCAAACAACATCTTTCTCAAAAAAAAAGGAGAGGAGGGAGACCTCAAATGGGTTCACGGAAATATATCTGTTCCCTTCTTAAAAGTCATATCTCGGACTCCACAAAGGGCAGTCTTTTCAAAAATGAAACACTCAAAGCAAAAGTATTTCAAAAATAACCAAAAGAAAAATGATACATCATGACCAGGATTTTCTAAAAAAAAGTGTGTATTTTCTCATCCCCTTTGCTATGAATGGTATTCGGGTTAAAACTGGTGTTAAATAACACCAAGAGTCTTAACTCGATGTAAATGTAACATCGACTCCGGTCGATGGAGACAGAGGTCCAGCACATGCTACCTCAATCACCTGATGAGTATAGATACGGGACTCAAGGAGTTCAGATTAAAATACGGCGCACCCGTCTGTTCCTCGGACATCATACACGTCCGTTCCTCGGACATCATACACGTCCGTCCCTCGGACATCATACCCGTCCGTCCCTCGGACATCATACCTGTCCGTTCCACGGGCATCATACCCGTCCGTTCACGGGCATCATACCCGTCCGTTCACGGACACCATACCCGTCCGTTCACGGACACCACACCCGTCCGTTCACGGACACCACACCCGTCCGTTCCATGGACACCCAAAAATACCTTCTCCGCATTGCGCGGACTCTTTCTTCTGTCTGTTAGACAGACTGGCACGCCCCGCAAATCACAATACACGAATCAAAGCATGTGAAATAAATGAATACCCAAATGAAATGAATACATGAACCAGATAAAATGAAATGAGCCAAAAACCAACAAAAATCAAATGATATGTTAAAAGCGATATAAATTCCGTGTCAACAGGGGTGCACCCCCGCCGGGCCGGGCGGGGCTGCACCCCCGCCGGTTCGGCGGGGGGCGCACCCCCGCCGGTTCAACGGGGGGCCGCGCCCCCGCCGGTTCGGCAGGGGGCGCCCCCCCCCCCGCCGGTCCAGCGGGGGCCGCACCCCCGCCGGTTCGGCGGGGGGTGCACCCCCGCCGGTTCGGCAGGGGGGTGCGCCCCCGCCGGTCCAGCAGGGGGCCGCACCCCCGCCGGTTCAAGCGGGGGGCCGCACCCCCGCCAGTCCAGGCGGGGTGTGCACCCCCGCCAGTCCGGGTGCACCCCCGCCAGTCCGGGCGCACCCCCGCCAGTCGGGTGCACCCCCGCCAGTCCGGGCGCACCCCCGCCAGTCCGGGCACACCCCCGCCAGTCCGGGTGCACCCCCGCCAGTCCGGGCGCACCCCCGCCAGTCCGGGCACACCCCCGCCGGTTCGCGTGCGCACCCCCGCCGGTCCGCGGTGCCTCGGCGCCCGCGCCCGACCTCGACGCTCGAGCCGGGAGACCCCCGCCGGGGAGGGCACCCCCGCCGGTTCGACCCTTCGAGCCCCTATAAATAGGGGGCACTCCCCCATTTGAAGAAGAGGCTTCCAAGCCCACAAAAACGCCGAATCGGCCTAAACGCGCCATCTCCGGCCCAAGCTCCCGAGTCTGTCCGTGCTCAGAGCGTGATCCGTGCGTGAGCTTAAATAGGCCGCACGTGCCGACACCCGTTGGTGTTCCGTCCTCAGCGTTCGGGCTGCATTGCGCCACGTCCGCAGGGACACGCCACAGGTTGTCACATGACTCTCAGCGTTTGCACTTAAGTCCTCCGGTGTCATAAAACGACACACGTCGAGGCATATACTTAAGTCCTCCGGTGTCATAAAACGACACACGTCGAGGCATATACTTAAGTCCTCCGGTGTCATAAAACGATACACGTCGAGGCATATATTTAAGTCCTCCGGTGTCATAAAACGACACACGTCGAGGCACATATGTTTAAGTCCTCCGGTGTCATAAAACGACACGCGTCGAGGCATGTTAACCTGTGGAGGCACAAACACCCCACTGGTAACACATACGTACCCATTATCGTGTAAGCGTCCGACGGAGGCACATACACCCTGTCGTCGACGTCCATGTACTTGGCTTGTTGTATACACGTCCAGTGGAGGTACAAAACCCCACTAAAGGCGTACATGTAAATGTAAACGTCATGTCATGAATATAAATGACATGAGCATGCTTGAATAAAATTGTGGAAATTCATTTGTCATCTGCCTTTTCTTCTTTAAATTTCGGCATACGGTCTTTTAACAAACATTACGCATTCGAAGGTATTCGAGTGTTATACTCGATGTAAATGAAACATCGACTTCGGTCGGTGGGGAACGGTCCAGTACACGACCACTCCAATCGCCCTGAACGCGAGCGCACGCGGAAAATAAATCCGAGGGTATCAGGGTTCGCACCCAATATTCCTCGTAAAATAATCTTTGTCTGTTTCTCGCAAACAGTCTGGCACGGCCACCCAAAATTCATTTCGAAAAGAGAAGAAATGAGTAGAAAAAGAAAAGAAAAATCCCGCGTTCCAACATGCACACATGAACATATAATGAACATATGATCGTGCCTCGGGTAGAATCTCCGCTTGGGCAGAGTCTCCCTATGGAGGTACGCATATATGATCATATAAACATTTCATCGCCATAGAGTCCAGCTCGACATGGAGGTTTGCATATGAACATTATATGAATATATGATCGTGTATCGAGCAGAATCTCCACTTGGGCAAAGTCTCCTCATGGAGGTAGCAACATGAATATAGAAACATTTCATCTCCATGGAGTCCAGCTCGACATGGAGGTATGCACATGAGCATTGACATTTTTATCTCCACGGAGTCCAACTCGACATGAAGAATTTATAAACATTTATATTTCATCCCCTATGGAGTCCAGCTCGACATGGGAGGGGATATATACAGAAGTTTCACAGTCGGAGACAACCCTGGCTTACCGCGCATGAACACTCTATGCCGAGCACGAACACTTCATGAATCATGCCTTTGGGAGTCCCCCCCAAGGGGAGTCTTCGGCCAACTGGGCAGTAGGGGGACGAATCCCTCTTGAAAGCCCCGACCCCTTTCTCCGTTGCTCGGAGGGGGTATTTATAGTGGTCTTGCCTCCGTTTGAGTGAGGGGAGGAGAGAGATCTACACGAAATGGCTCCCTCCAGGTAGATGCCTACTCAGAGGAAGAATCCTCGGAGTCCGGAACTCCCCTACCCAGAGGGAGTGGTCTCTCTGGGTAGGGACTTCCCTACCCAGAGGGGTTTTTCCCCTCTCCCTTTTTTTTATACACACATATTTAGGATCCAACAAATGCCCCCCATGAGATGTGTGTCGGAGGCGAAGGCAGATGTCCCGTGCAACTTTTAAACCTTTCCCCTGGTCTTAATGACATGATGGGGAATTGGGTTAAAGATCGCGACAATAGCTTATGTGCTTCAACCTTTATGCGATGTCATCAACGACTTTAGACATCTGTAGTTTAAGCCGACGACCAACTTTTTTCTATCGATCTGAACTTCTTGAATATTTCCTCAATCTTTCAATCCCTAAGAGAGAACTTAGAAGAGCGCACATCACTTCAGAGAAGTGACATAGACCCGCTCCGCCAAGCCAAACCCTATGGTTGAGTTTCATTGAAGAATTGTTCCTTAGTTTGGTTAGAGGCTAGAGCTGACTTCAATCTTCTTCTCCTGAGTTTGGTCTTTCTGAAGTTGCTCAAAATTGACCCTGATGCTATTCTTTGGAGGCCTTTGTGGCTTTACTTGAGATTTGATTGGAAATTCAGCTGGTGAGGCTTGTCTTTCTGACCTTGTTCAACAGCTTGATTTGAGATTTTCTCCTAAGACTTGTCTTTCTGACTTTGCTCAAGGTTGAATTTGATCTCTCTTCCGAGATTTGTCTTCTTGACATTACTCGGACTTGATTTGACATCTTCCTCCTGAATCTTGTTTTCTGGCTTTGTTTAGGATGCGATGGGAGACTATGTTGTTGGCTTATCTCTCCCTTTTGACTTTGCCTAAACATCTGCTTTGATCGTCGCTTATTACCCCGATCCATTTGATTGTCAGCCCACGCCTTTTGGGCCAATTGAGAATTTTGAGCTAAAATATCGATACCATGATTGCCAACTTGACTAACTTATCTTCTAGCCCTCTTTCCTTAAGCATGCTTTTCCTACTTAAGATTGGATTGGATATTTGGTTGCTGAGACTTGCCTTTCTGGCTATCATTGACTTGATTTTGACATTTTGTTGTCGAGATTTGCCTTTTTTGGCCTAGGGTTGCACTTTGAGTTGATGTTTGTTCATGAGCTCTGCTTTTTCTAACTTTACTCAGCTCGATATGACAACTTTCTCTCAAGTCATGTCTTTCTGACTTTGCTCAGAATCTTGATCAAAGATTTTATTGTTGAAATTCACCTTTCTGGCCTTGTTCAACGGCTTAAATTTAGCATTTTCCTGATAGGCTCCATCTTAGTGGCTTGATTCGCTTTCTCCTAAATCTTGCTTTTCAAACTTTATTCATGATTCGATGGGAGATTTTGAGGATGAGATTGGCCTTCTTGGCATTGTCTAATGGCGTAACTTTAATAATTTCCCCTGAGACGTGTTGAACCCCGAAAATTTACAATAAGCATATATACATGAATGCCGGAAGATACTCATAGTGATTCAATATTTATTTAGGTAGTATTGGATCTCGGTCTTTTATTAAGTCAAGAAAAGACTTGTTACGAAGGCCAACTTCAAATCCTTCAACGGGATACAAGTTTAATAAGAACAACGCTTCGAAGAAGAAGATAATTTCAAAAGATCTTCGATAGGTACGAGGTCAACAAAACCAAGGATTCGAAGAAGATTACAACTTCAAATCCACTTGCAAGGGGAAGCACCAAGCACTTGCAAAGGCAAAATACAAGTAACTCTTCATCGGAAGAACACTGAGGAATGAAGCCAAAAGGTCCTCTCACCTCCCCCTCTCCGTGTAGGGAGACCCCTACCTGGAGAGGGGGGGCTCTCTGGGTAGGGAGGCCCCTACCCGAAGAGACCCCCTCTCCGAGTAAGGAGACCCCCCTACACAAAGAGGGGAAGGGATCTCTCTGGGTAGTTGTTGGCATGAGAAATTGTCCACATCCCCTCCTTTCCCAAAAATCCCAAAAGTACCCCTATAAGGGGGGGCAAAATAGGCATCTCCCCCCCCATTTTAAGCTATTCTTTGATTTAAAGGAAATGGGAGGGGAGAGGCCGGTTGGAGGGTCCAACCTGTTTAATAATAAACAGGTTGGAGCCGCCCCCCTCCAACCGGTTTAATATTAAACCGGTTGGAGGGGAGACCCCTCCAACCTTTTTTATGTTTTCCCTTTTTATGTTTAAAACAGGTTGGGGATGCTCCACCCCAACCTGTTTAATATTAAAACAGGTTGGAGGAGAAGCCCCCCCCAACTGTTTTAATATTAAAACAGGTTGGGGGTGCTCCCCCCACCTGTTTTATATTAAACCGGTTGGAGGGGAACCTTCCCCCAACCGTTTTAATATTAACAGGTTGGGGATGCTCCCCCCCAACCTGTTTAATATTAAAACAGGTTGGAGGAGAAGCCCCCCCCAACTGTTTTAATATCAAAACAGGTTGGGGGTGCTCCCCCCAACCTGTTTTATATTAAATCGGTTGGAGGGGAAGCTTCCCCCAACCGTTTTAATATTAAACAGGTGGGGGTGCTCCCCCCCAACCTGTTTAATATTAAACCGGTTGAGGGGGAACTCCCCCCAACCGAAATGGGGTTCTCCCCCCCTCCTTCTTCTGTTTATGCAGGGAGGGGAGGAGAAGCCAACCCCTATAAAAGGGGAGGCACCCCCTCTTCTGAAAGGGTGGAAAAAATCCCAGAAACCCCCCCCCCCCCCCTTATGCTGAAGAAATCAGTCCCCATAGGAGGGGGAGACAAGCCCATAAGCCCCCATATGCTGGCCGGCCTCCAAGCCTCCAAGCCCCCATATCCTCCCTCAAAACCCTGCTGGTTGGCCTCCCAAAGCCTTGTAAACCAGTCCCAAGGGAGAGGCAACAAGCCCCATAGGAGCTCCCCCTCATGCTGTGCAAGTCCCTGGAGAAATCAGTCCCCAAAGGCCTTGTAAAATCCTCCCTTTTTGTGTTCTGAAAATTCAGAAAATAGCAAGTCTCCCTTCTTCAAATCCTCTTCAGCCTGTTCTTCCAAGTGATTGGTTTGGCGTGAAGGTATTGGCCCATTCTCTGGCTCAATATGGAGTGAGGAGTGCTCGATAGCGTGCAAAAGGGCAGGAGATCGCCATCGTATACGGCATCAACATCTCCTCGTCCCCTCCATGAAGGGTTTCTCCAAAGTTCTATAGTATATTTCATATCCCCACATCGAGCAAGTCTCTGTGGGGATCCAGGGGTTTAAATACCGTCCATATCGAGCAAGTCTCTATGGACATATGGTATTTAAACACCCTTTGTTCTCTCTCTCTCACCCCACATCGAGCAAGTCTCTGTGGGAGATTCAGGGGTTTAAATACCGTCCATATCGAGCAAGTCTCTATGGACATATGGTATTTAAACACCCTTTGTTCTCTCTCTCTCACCCCACATCGAGCAAGTCTCTGTGGGAGGTTCAGGGGTTTAAATACCGTCCATATCGAGCAAGTCTCTATGGACACATGGTATTTAAACACCCTTTGTTCTCTCTCTCTCACCCCACATCGAGCAAGTCTCTGTGGGAGATTCAGGGGTTTAAATACCGTCCATATCGAGCAAGTTTCTATGGACATATGGTATTTAAACACCCTTTATATCTCTCTCTCTTGGTATATTTTATACCCCACGCCGAGCAAGTCTCTGTGGTTTAAATACCCTTGAATGTTTGTGCTCTAAATGCCTCCATATCGAGCAAGACTCTATGGGTACGGACATTTAGATGCCTTGTACTCATATGTATATGTTCCTTCGAGGAGACTCTGCTCAAGCAGGGATTCTGCTCAAGAGCATATCTGTATAATCATAATCTCATGCTTATATGCATATGTTTTCTTGAGGAAATTCTGTCTAAACAGAAATTCTCCTCAAATACATACTCATATAATTGTGAGTCTATGTTCATACGGATATGAATCCTGAGTTGAACTCTGCCTGTGCAGGGGTTCTACCCGAGAACATATCCATATAAGTACAATCATATGTATATATTTCCTCAAGGACACTCCGTCAAAACGGAAATTCTGTCCTAAAATTTACTCGTATGTTCATAACTATGTGTTTATATGTATACGTTTCAACTAAAATTTTGTCTCTGGGGACGAGTATATACTCAGAAGATAATTTCGCTAACACGGGCATGTTCCCGCCCATGGCAAGCTATATGACAAGTTCCACAAAGGAAATCCATACTCTTGTCAAAAAGATAACCCTATTTTTCAAACTTGGACTCATTCTGTTCAAAATAAACAAAGCAAAAATGTTGTCTTGAAATTTCTTACAGATGCATATATTCTCGCCCACGCTATGAAATGGTATTCGGGTTGAAACAGGTGTTAATACGACACCTAAGGCTTTTAACTCGATGTAAATGTAACATCGATTCCGATCGATGGAGACAGGGGTCCAGCACACGCCACCCCAATCGCCTGATGATTAAAAGGCACGGAATCAAAGAAGTTCAGATCAAAACACGGCGCACCCATCCGTTTCACGGATATATAAAAATTCTTTCTCTGCATTGCGCAGACCCTTACTTCTGCCTGGCAGGCAGGCTGGCACGCCCCGCAACAAAAAAGTCAAAAAACATGATAATGAAACGAACCTCTACATACATAATGGGGGGGGATGAAAGAAAGGAAGAGGAAAATTTCCCGTGTCCACAGTAGTCTACTTGAAGAGACCCCTCTTCCAGTAGATCGCTCTCCTTCTCCCCTCATGTTAAACAGGGGGAAACCCTTATAAATACCTCAATAGTCTGATAGATGGCCAAAGGGTCGGAGATTTTGGGGAGTAGAAGATTTTAAAAAGAGAAAAAAAAGGGTTGAAGCTCTGTTCGTGCTCGGCGTGAAGATATTCGTCCCCAACAAGTCAAGGTCGTCCCCTCCGACTATAAAACCTTTGCGTGAAGTTCCCCCCATGTCGAGCTAGACTCCATTGGGGGGGGGGGTTTAAAATTTAAATATACATGTTTATATCTCCATATTGTTCATGTATTCTAATGTTTAAATATTTTCCATGTTGAGCGAGTCTCCATGGGTATCAAATATTAAACATGTTCATGTGTTCCAATGTTTAAATATTTTCCATATTGAGTGAGTCTCCATGGG
Organism: Colocasia esculenta; assembly: GCA_014218235.1. Taxonomy (NCBI): domain Eukaryota; kingdom Viridiplantae; phylum Streptophyta; class Magnoliopsida; order Alismatales; family Araceae; genus Colocasia; species Colocasia esculenta. Next base: position 4,472,884 of record CM024763.1, on the reverse strand, counting down.
TATCAAATATTTAAACATGTTCGTGTTCATTTTCCTCATGTCGAGCAAGACTCCATGAGGGTGAAATGTTTGTGTGTTCTTATGTGTATGCCTCCATAAGGAGACTCTGCCCAAGCGTGCTAATTTCTCAAACAGACAAAATTTGAAATTTACTTGATGTAGGAAATTTACATGTCCATTTATTGGACGAGTGTACCTATATTTTGGCATATTTCTTCTGCGCATTTATTTTATCAAGCGATCAGAGTTTCGTGTGTTGAACCATTTCCCCACCAACCGAAGTCGATGTTAATTTATATCAAATTGAATCCGAACACCTTTGATAATAATGTCGAGATTCATCTTTTCTGGCACTAAAGAGGTTTGAAATGATGTAATTTGGATTACAATTTGGTCTTCCAAGATCCTTACAATTGGTCTCGATTATATAATCGAGTCTTCAAAATTATATTCCATCACAGGCAGATTCTTTGCATTCGCTTCTGTCTGCATTTGATTTGCTTCATGGTCATAATCACTTTTGATTGTGATTAGACCTTCGGAGTTGACTTGATGTCTATAAACTATAAAGGACATTTCTGCACAAAGCGAGAGTATTTGTATATCTTCTAAACCTTTCTGGGTTTTGCTAAAACTTTTACCATTTTCGGATATTTCTGCAATTTCATACCCTTTGTAGGCATTCCTTTAATTTGTCATTATTTTTTGGCATATTCGTCATTTCTTGGCATTCCCAATCATTTCTGCCATTTCTTAAGTTTTCGGGTGTTTCGGCCATTTCTTGGCTTTCTCGGACTTCTCTGCCATTTCATAACCTTCTCGACTTTTCCTGCCATTCCTCAACTTTTAGTCATAAGCTGAATCGAACTCAGAAAAGCGCATGCTACTTTAGGGAAGTGACGTGGGTCCCGCTCTACCGAGTTGTACAACGACATAAAATCGAGTGGCAAACTAGGGACTCACTGGTGTTATGGCGACGAGAGACTTGGCCAATGTTGTCTTTTAAAGAAGATTTGAGCAACATTGTATTTGAACCTTCAGGGCTTCTCCATAATATCTGCCCTTTTGGAGAACTTTTCTATATTTTCCTACTGAACAGAGGCACTTGTGGAATTTTCCATGAGCATAAATTCCTCTTTAAAGGGTTTTTCATGAGAGCTGCTTGAAAAGCTTGACAACATGGCCGCTTGACCTTCTAGTATTTGAAGTACTGGAGTGTTCTTGAAATTTACCCCATGACCTTTGTATGGTTTCCACATGGGGATAAATACATATGAACATGCCTCGAGCAGAGTCCCTACATAGAGATGCACACATGAACATATAATGAACATATGGTCATGTCTCGGGCAGAATCTCAACTTAGGCAGTCACCCTATAGAGGTACACACATATGAACATATAAACATTTCATCCCCATGGAGTCCAGCTTGACATTGAGGTTTGCACATGAACATTATATGAACATATGATCGTGCCTCGGGTAGAATCTCCACTTGGGCAACGTCTCCCTATAGAGGTACGCACATATGAACATATAAACATTTCATCCCCATAGAGTCCAACTCGACATGGAGGTTTGCACATGAGCATTGACATTTTTATCTCCATAGAGTCCAGCTCGACATGGGAGGGGATATATATAGGAGTTTCACAGTCGGGGACGACCTTGGCTTGCCACGTACGAGCACTTTATGCCGAACACTTCACGCCTTTGAGAGTCCCCCCCAACGGGAGTCTTCGGCCGACTAGGCAATAGGGGGACGGATCCCTCTTGAAAGCCCCGACCCCTTTCTCTGTTGCTCGGAAGGGGTATTTATACGGGTCTTGCCCTTGTTTGAGTGAGGGGAGGAGAGAGATAGACCCGGAGGGGCTCCCTCCGGGTAGATGCCTACTCGGAGAGAGAACCCCTCCAAGTAGGGACTCCCTACCCGGAGGGAGTCCCTCTGGGTAGGGAACCCCCCTACTCGGAGGGAGAATCCCTCCAAGTATAGACTCCCTACCTGAAGAAGTCCCCTACCCGGAGGGAGAATCCCTCCAAGTAGGGACTCCCTCCGGGTAGGTAGCTCCCCTACCCGGAGGGAGTGGTCTCTCCCAGTAGGGAGGGTTTTTCCCCTCTCCCCTTTTTTTCTTCTTTATATATATATACATATTTGGGGTCCAACAGTGGATTAAATCCTGAATGGGAAAAACGAGTACCCTATCCCTAGATGAAGTGTATCAGAGGGTGCTGATTGAAGAAAATTGGATGACGGCTATGCCGGAGGACATCCCAAATTCCAAACAGTAGGTGGACATGTTCTTCATGACCACTCAGCACTGGCAGCAATGCCTCCAAGACTAAGAAGGGAGGTGGTACTGGTCAAGATGATAATGGGAAAGTGGTCAAGAAATGTAGTCATTGCTGCAGATCTAATCACCTACTGGATGATTACTGGGAACTTCATCTTGATAGGAAGTCACTTAAGTTCCGTGGTAAGAAAGGCAACAAGCAGGCCAAGGGAAATACAGCTGCGGTTCAGTCCTCTTCTCAGGGTGGTGGGTCCTCTGATACCTCTGTACCTGGAATAAAGGGCCTCTCCTCAACTGTATTGCTACTCTACAAAGGATTCTTTCTCAGTTGGACACTTCTGCTCTTGCTTCCACTTCCTCAGGTAAGCCCAATGTTGAAGAAGCTGCACATAGTGCAAAACTGCAACATCCCGACCAACAGACACTTCTTGGATCATCGATTCTGGAGCTACTGATCATATAACTGGTAACTCAAAGTTTTTTCTCTACCTATTCTCTCTTTTGGCCAAGAAAAGGTGATAGTAGCAGATGATACCCAAGCCACCATTGCCGGTAAACGATCCATCATACTAGATGATCACTTTCTTTGTCCTCTACCTTACATGTTCCTTCCCTTCCGATAAATCTTGTCTGTTAGCAATCTTACCAAATCCCTAAATTGTTTCATAACCTTCTTTCCAAACCACTGTGTGTTTCAAGATTTGAAAACCAAGCGAATGATTGGAGTGGTCATGAGGACAGGGGATTATATCACCTGTACCAAAGGGAGGACAGCATTTCAGTCAGAAAAAACCAGCAACAGTTCCAGTCAAGTGCAGCAGATTAAATTATGGCATTGTCGCCTTGGACATCTATCTTTCAAAACCTTGAAAGTTTTATTTCCTTCATTGTTTAGGTCTGTCAAACCAAAGTTATTTCAATGTCCTGTCTGCCAGTTGGCAAAACATTGTAGGTCGCAATTTTCATATTCATGGAAGAAAAGCAGTGCTCCTTTTGATTTAATCCATTCGTATGTGTGGGGACCTTCGCCTGTGAGTTGTAAGGATGGCTATTGCTATTTCATCACTTTTATTGATGATTTTTCATTGTGTCCTTGGGTGTATCTTTTACAGTCAAGAGAGGAAGTGCCTAGAGCAGTTCAGATTTTCTCCAATATGGTGCAGACCCAGTTTGACAAAAAAATCAAGATTTTTAAAACTGATAATGCAAAAGAATATTTCACAAAAAATTTACATGCCTTCATGCAATATGAAGGGATGGTTCATCAATACTCCTGCCCATATACTCCACAACAAAATGGGGTGGCAGAGAGGAAGAATCGGCACCTAATGGAGACCGCTCGAGCATTCCTCTTTCAGCACAAACTTCCCCCAAAGTACTGGGCAGATGTTGCTCTTAATTCTTACAGCAGCATATGTCATTAATCAGATGCCATCCAGAGTATTTGGATTCCATATTCCTGTGTCAGTCTTATGCCCAGATCACTCGGTTTTTCCATTGCCTCCTCGTGTGTTTGGGTGCCTATGTTTCATCCATGTCTTGGGTCCAGGACATTCCAAACTTGACCCCAGAGCTGTTAGGGGAGTATTCCTTGGTTATTCCCCTAATTAGAAAGAGTATATAAGGAAACTCTATCATCAGAAGGACGTCACCTTTTTTGAATCACAGTCATACTTCTCCTCGGATCTGTCTGAGGGGGAGATTACAGTGGACCCCTATCTTATTCCTTGTCATACTTCAGTTAAAACTCTGGTTCCTCTGTCATTCCTTTGGGAAATGTTCAAGATACCAATGCCACAGATGCCTTGGAGACTGAACAGCCTCGAGACAAGACCCTTGCCGGTGACCACTCTCATGAGGATGCTGGGTCTTTACCGCTTGAAAATTCTGAGATTCTTGAAGTTGAAAATCAGGTAACCAGTCATACTTCAGACATTCCTTCTGATCTTGACCAGCCTATTGCAGTCAGAAAAGGTGTGAGAGAGTGCATCAAGCACCCAATTTCCAAATACCTATACTATTCCCACATTTCTCCTACATATCGAGTTTACCTTTTATCTATTTCCAGCTTTACCTTGCCGCCTCCTTTTTCAGAAACCATGAAGAATCTTAAGTGGGTCAAGGCAATGGAGGAAGAGATGGAGGCCTTAAGGAGGAATGGTACATGGAATTTGGCTGATCTATCTACAGAAAAGAAGACTGTGGGCTCTAAATGGGTGTACACCATAAAGTTCAAGTCTGATGGAACTGTGGAGAGGTAAAAAGCAAGGTTAGTTGCCAAAAGGTTTACACAAACCTATGGTGTTGATTATCAATAAACCTTTGCTCCAGTTGCTAAGCTATCTTCTGTGAGAGTTTTAATGGCGCTTGCTGTCCACTATGACTGGGAGTTCACCAGCTAGATGTAAAAAATGTGTTTCTCTATGGAGAATTAACGGAGGAGGTGTACATGCGGCTCCTATAGGTTTGGCTACAAATGAGAAAGTTTGTAAGCTGAAAAGGGCACTATATGGTCTGAAACAGTACCTTAGAGCTTGGTTTGAGAGGGTTCGAATAGCCATGCTGAAGATGGGGTTCAAACAAGGGAATGCTGATCACACCCTTTTTGTGAAATGGAAGGGCGGGCAGGTTGTTATCCTTCTGGTGTATGTGGATGATATGGTGGTACTGGTGATAACCTCATTGAATCCAGCATTTGAGGAAGAATCTCGCTAGGGAGTTCAAAAACAAAGACCTTGGTCTCTTAAAATACTTCCTTGGGATTGAAGTTGCAAAGACTCAAGGTAGCATTCATAATTCTCAGAGGAAGCACGCTCTTGATTTACTGAAGGAGACTGGAAAATTGGGAAGTAGACCTGCTGATGCTCCAATTGAAATGAACCATAAACTCAGTGCACTTGACGGAGAGGCTCTCTCAGAAGCTGAAAAAGGCAGGTATCAAAAGAAAGTGGGAAAACTTATATATTTGTCCTTGACCCGGCCTGACATTACATATGCAACCAATGTGGTCAGCCAGTTATGCATGCCCTCGCACTAAGGACATGCAAGCTGTTGACCGCATCCTAAGGTACATTAAAACCTGTCCAGGGAAAGGTTTGTTATTCAAAAAGAGAGGCCAGCTGTGTGTAGAAGGCTTCTCTAATGCTGATTGGGCTGGATCAAGATGATCAGAGGTCAACTTTTGGATATTGTACCTATTTGGGTGGGAACTTGGTTACCTAAAGGAGTAAAAAACAATCTGTTTAAGCTAGGTCAAATGCAGAGGCCGAGTATAGGGCCATGGCACAAGCTGTAGCAGAGTTGTTGTGGTTGAAGGTTCTTGCAGATATTGGAGTTAGTTCTGTGCTTCACATGAAGCTCTACTGTATAACAAGGCGCTCTACTGTAAAACAAGGCAGCAATCAGCATTGTTAATAATCCAGTCCAACGTGATCGCACAAAGCACATAGAGATTGATAGACATTCATCCGTGAAAAAGTGGACTTCAGAGAGTTGTGTTTGCCCAATGTTCGATCTGCAGATCAAGTTGCCGATGTACTCACTAAGAGTTTGTCCAAGGAAGATTTCAGAAGAATGCTATGTACTCACTAAGTTGCTGATGTACTCACTAAGCAAGCTGAGCATGATAGATACCTATGCTCAGCTTGAGAGGGAGTGTAATGAAGACCATGGGTAGTTAGGTCTTTATGACTTTATTTCAGTTATTTATTTGTCTGACCTGTCCTGGCTTAGTTATTAGTCAGGGACACTTTAGTCATAATTGTAAATGGGTGGTTGCCCTATGATTCACATATATAAAGTGGAGGGTTGTGGCTATCTAAGGGACTGTTCTGCCAGGGCAGCAACCCTAGGTGATGGCGTGCCACCTTCTTCCTCTCAACCTCTTGTATCCTGGTTCTAACATCATCAAATGCAATCTTAACATTCATAGATCACAGAGGCGCATACATGCACTATCTAGGCCATTCATTCTACATGCTTTAGATATCAATTATAGCAATATAAAAGTACCTAGTCTTTTATATATAACTAGTTAATAGCCAATAGAGAAGAATTAACAGAGTGGATCTATAATTTGACATGGAAACATGTAGTTCTCGAGCAGCTGGCAATGCACTTTTGGTGCCACCAGTGGCAAGGGATCCCTCCTCGCACACATACACATGTACATGTATCTATTTTCCGGTGACACAGATTCAAGCATTCAACACCTGAAGTGCCAACAGATGTACACATTCTCAATGCTCTTGTGACTGTCCAAAAGGAAAGAGGTGGTACATGCATAAATGTTTTACTTTTATATATCTTGGGTATGGGCCTACATTTGACAAACAATTTACACTTTTCACATTACATTCTTGAGATAAATATACCCCTGGAATACATAGAAATAATGTGTACACCCATGAAATCTTCACTTCATCAAATATACCCTATATCTGAATGTATTACAACACAAGTACCCCTGCCGTTGAACTCCATCTGTTGAACCCAACCATGGTTGGGTTAAGGGGTAGAATTGACTAATCTACCCTGTCTCTGTCTCTCACTCTCACTCACAGCTGGTGACCACTTCCGCATCCCAATCTAACAGTTATTCTTGCAAGGGTATTTTTGTATTTTCCCAATTCAACAGTTCTGTCCATGATTTAACCAAATATTGCTTAAGGTATGGATGTATTTATCTCTACATTATTTTAGTTTTGATAAAGCTATATTTCTTTTACCCATATATAGGTCCTATACAGCATTTCCTTCTCTTTTGTAGCACCACGTAGGTGCTTTTAATTTTAAAAGGATGCACTTCAACAGTTCCCATCTCATATAGTGTTTTTAAAAGAATGTGTTGCTATCCAAAAAAAAAAAAGAGAATATGAACTGGTGATAATTGAAGGTTACCTTGAGAAGATTTTCACGAGTTTTCAGTAGATCAAGTGAGTGTGAATGACACAGCTCTACTTGAAGTTCCTCTATCTTCATATAGAAGACACTTGCTTCAGAGTAATCTGATTCCTTGTTAAGCATTGGGTTATCATCCTCATAAAAGAAAAACTTTAGTAAATGGATGAGAGAGAGGGGAGGGGGTTAGGTCACTCAAACAAGAGGTCCTGAAGGGAGGGAGGAACTAAGGAAGGAGGGGAACTGGTTTATGGAGTGGGTAGGTGAACTGGAAATAGCAAGTGATGATGATGCAGAACATTATAGGCAGGAAAAAGAGATTGGATGAACATGCAACAAGTCCATCAATTTCTAGAGAAATAACTTGTAATAAAATAATGTACATCTGAAACTGGATGCTGAATCCCCACTGGAACAGAAGCTTGATGCTAAGCATATCACTTTTTATACAAAGTATAAAAAAATTAGAAAATAGGGTGAATTCAACTAAAAGGATACAACAAGATGATAGAGACTTGGAAGCTTTGTCTGCGAGATCTTTTAGTTCATTTTCAATCTTCTTTATTTCTTGATGGTCCCTAGAAAGAGCACATAGCTGGCAAGTGAATTTCTTTTCTTCTGCATGGTAAAACCATGTCAATGTTTCAAAGATAGATAGAGCAATTACATACAAAATGATGAATTATCAAAGAAACATATTTACTCTAAATACCACTTGGACATACGAGAATCAAAAACCAAGAAACCTCTGCACTTCCTATCCTTGCATCTGTAACCTTCCATAACAGCATTTTCATCCGCATCCTCATAATAATTCTTCATAGTGAAAAAGTAGAATCAGAACATATTGACAGAAAAGTTGATAAGACAAATTGCTGTCTCAACTGGAATACAATTGTGACCATTACCAATTTCATGCACCGGGGGCATGCACACGTGAATAAGTATTGATCTTTCAGGTCCTTCTGTCGTTTTTTGGTAGCAGAAGCAGTGTCTATATAACTTACTGATATCTTGTGATCAAAAAGCAAAAAAAGAGATCCAAGTAAGAAGCATGGGTAAAGAAACAAGATACGAGGTAGTAGGAGCAATAAAATTAAGAATTACCTCAGTACCTTCTATTATAGACTCCACAGCACGGACCACAGCTCTTCGGCCTTCAAATACCAGAACTGAATTCGGCAAACAACTGCACTAGAAAAATATTAATTAAATAAAAAAACATTCATTAAATCTCTATTTGGTGTGTTTCAAAAGTTTATTTAAAGAAAATTTTCATAAGAACAAGAACAAGTAGAAAGAACCTGTGGTTAATGATAGATATTATGGGATAAAGTCCAGTCCCTAGTGGCCGTAGTTCACTATCACATATTGTATGGGCGTTGCACGCCAGCTGCACAGCATTTCAGAAGATCAATGTCTAAGCAATTGATTGTCAAGCGAAACAAAACACCAAAAACATAGACATCATATGAAATAAATTCGCTGGGAAGCCAGAAAATTAGCACAATGCATGCTTTCAGAAGGAGGTAGGGTAATAAGAGTCCCAAATTATTCTGTTGTTTACCTTTGAAAAGATTTCTGTAACCTCTTTGATATTGATCTCCATTGCAGGAAGCACCAAATTCACAAGGTTTGCCATCTGAGCGTACAGTACTAGCTGTTTCTCATCAATATCAGACATGTCTTGGTGCAAACAAGTTAATTAAACATTAATAGATGGCCAAGTTAGACAATGTTAAACATATAAGAGAACATTGACAGAAATGTCTGGATACGAGAAACCAGTGCTTTCACCAAGCCATAGTTGTCAGTTGCTGTTGATTGGATCACCTGACAACAAAATGTTTAAAAAGATAAAGTACAGTTCATGGCATTTTTAATTGACAAAGTTTACAATAAATAACTTGCTATATGTACATTTGATATTAAAAGCTAGCAGGTAGCCAACAGCACGAAGCAAGAAGAGAAGTCTAAATAAACCCACTAACACGGATTGTCTTAGTAGCCCATTATGCAGTTCAATACCTATCCGTACATGGATGGGTGTCGGTTTCGGTTTCAGGGGGGTCCGAAACCAATTTGGTATCAGTTTCGGATTCGGCCGAAATCAGCCGAAACATGCAAAAACCCATTAAAAATATGAAGAAAAAAAAAATCAGAAAAATTATTAAAAAAATTTCAATACATCACCAAAATCAGTGACATGCATTTGAATCTAAATAAATTAAATTAATGAGAAATTGCAGTTTACCTGAACGTCACCTCGAGACATAATTATTACCTGAACATCACCTCGAGCCATGGTTATTTACCTAAACATCATTTAAGTAAAGGTTAGTATTTGTAGTTTCATTTACTTAAGATATTACATGTAAATAAAGAAGCACCCCCCATTTGAATCCAATAAAAATATCAAAAAATCATATCTTATACCAATAAAAAGTCAATTCTCCCATCCAAGAAGAAAATCACAATTTTGATGATTTCATCAAATAGCGTCTTTCTAATCCCTCATAATTTGGCTGTTAGAACTTAGTAGGAGAGTGACTCCCTTGGAGAAGTCATATGCACGTTTGACTTTTTTCACAGGACTTTCAATTTTAGTATTATATTGGGATTATATGAATTGTAAATTTTTAGATAAGTCAAATAATAAGGGATTAGAAAAATGCTACTTTGATGAAATCACCAAAATCGTGATTTTCTTCTTGGATGGGAGAGTTGACTTTTTATTGGTAAGAGATATAATTTTTTTTATATTTTTATTGGATTTAAATGGGGGCTACTTTCTTATTTACATGTAATATCTTAAGAAAATGAAACTACAAATACTAACATTTACTTAAATGATGTTCAGTTTAAACACGACTATAGCACTTGATGGAAATTTGTGGCAGAAAAGAATTCATGTAGCCAACCCCAAATAATGGGATAAGGCTCTGATGATGATGATGATGTTCAGATAAATAAGACACTATGTATATATCAGGGAATTGAAGGGATTCCATAACACATATATCAAGGGCATTAGAATATGAATCCCTCAGTTTCAGTCAGTTTCGGCCAGTTTCGGCCTTTTCGGGCAAACACTGAGCGAAATACACCCGAAACCATTAAAAAAAAAAATTAGTTATCGGGACCGGAACAATATTATTGTTCCGGTTTCGGATCGGAGGGGTCCGATACCGATATGTGTCGTCCGATACCGATACGTATCGGACAACACCCCCATCCATGTATCCATAAGTAGAGTCCAATGGATATCCCTATAGTATGTTATCAGAATTTATTGAGAAAGTAAATCTACATCGATGTTTATTTCAAGAAGGGTTTGATTGAAAATATACCTGACCTCAAGTTTTTGATTTATAGATAATAACAGGTTTCCTCAGTAACAGGGAAGAGGAGGAGCAAAGCAGAGGCGAAAGAACATCACGGAAAGAAGAGAATTGCAAAGATGACAGGCTTAAAGGATCTACTGGTGATAATGATTTAAAACATGATCATGTTACAAAGCCAAGTAAACATAGCATCAATATGTAGAGGCAAAGCAATCTGTGGGTAGGAGTACTTTAGAACATGGTTGGCGTTTGCCGTATCGGATCGAATCGGTCTGATTCGGGAGAATCAGAACGTATCACGGGATTCCTGATTCGCCCGATTCCCATGCGAGTTGGACCGATTCCCATCGATTTCTATGCAAATCAGTCCGTTTCTCCCGAAACGGAACAAATCAGAAAAAAACTGATTCGGGGCGAATAGGCGATGTGGCGAACCCTGCTTTGGAACAATGGATGTTTCTGATGCCTGGAATATGGTCATTCAGCAGATGGTTTGCAGAGTGTTGTGGTTTGTTTAAGATGTCAAATTTTACCTGCAGACGAGAAGGCTCAGTGATTGCAGGCAAAGCAGATGCGATTTAAGAACATGCTCACAAGATTGAGACTGTGATTATTGATTAATGTCCCTGGTTCCAATAAGATCAGCAAAATGAGAAGGTCTTGAAGGAATGCCTGATTGAAGCAGTTTCATAGGGGAATGTTGTCATCGATGCTTTGTGGGAGGGGCTTTCATAGTTATTGGCCAGATGTTAATTTGTTTTTTAAAGTTTATGTACTTCCTTTGTGATATGCAGTAGTGGTTTATTGTGAACGCGCATGAGAGTTTCTTGTTTTATTTATTTACGTATCTCTAAATGCATGGAATTTTGTTGATATTCCTCATTTTTCTAATTTCTTTTTTTATTTTTCTAGATGAATTCTCTGTCCAAAATTGAAGCCGATGTGACATTGCTCACTGTATGATTTGTGCATGTAGCAATAAAAAGTCTATTTAAAAAGGAAAAATACACTGCAACTGAACAGATGCCACTTACGAATACTCAACTATGCATCTTTTCTCTCCCTCCCCAACAACATCAAACTTGTAATATCCGAATTCATTAATTTACCCCCATCTATCTGAATGATGGGTCAATATTCTATCACTACCACGTACTAATATGTGGAATTTGCCTTTCTAAAATGACACAGGGTTGCAAAGCTGGTCAGATGGGCAAGTTCACTGTGTGAACATGCATTAGTTCATCTGGATGTGAATTGACAGACAAGTCTGAATGCAATCTTTTAGGCACTTAATTTGCCAAAAAGATCTGTCTTGCTACCCTCAATTAGAAAAAGAGGATAAATATAAGATGAATAAGAACAGGGTTATCATTAGCTGCAAAGAGATTGAAAGTCAAATTTTGTTGGCCATCAAGAAAGGAATAGCACAGGTGCAGGAGAATGCACAGAGATGATTACCTGATCATTCTGCAGTTTTCTCCTTAGTAGGAGTCTCAACATTAGGCGTAATGAAGGTGTCAACATCTTCCTTCTGTCATCACCAAGGTCTAAAAGAGCTTTGCACTCCAATCGATGTAAGTTCCATTCTGATTTCTGGAAAGATTGCCATTCAGAAAGTGGCATAAGATTCATTTACCCAATGGGCCAACCAACAAGAAAAACTCACATCTTTTAACTTTAAAAAGGAAACTGGATTGACCAACTTTTCTACTAAAGAATAGCAGATCATTAGGGAGAAAGAAATCATTCAATAAGTAAGTTACTTTGCAAACTAACACAATCATCGTCATCATCAGAGCCTTATCCCATTATACAGAATCCATCAGCTCAACTCAACATGACTAGAGAAGGATGTGAAAACCACAAGAAACATACATAGGAAAAGCCCAATAAGATTTGAAATCAATCATTGTTATTATAAGTAAGCTGTCTGGCCTTGTTGTCAACCTCCTGTAAGTTTCCTGTTTTCCTTACCCCCAGAAGAGAAAAGCAGAAGATGCCATGGGGTAGTGGACAGCTGTCATTTTAAAAAATTTGAAATGCCTAGTGATGCCTATAAGTAGCCCATCCTATCATGAAGATGGAGACACAAAGGGTTACATTCGCTTGACTATAATTCTTTTAATTTCACAGTGCCATTATAAGACAATTCTTTTAATTTCACAGCGCTATTAAGACCCTTGTCACCCTAGAATCCTAGATTTGATGCAAAGATGTTGAACAATCTGCTGTTGACATTTTGATTACACACACCCAATCAGCTCTGTTCTGTTTCACCACTCTTTGACCATTCTGTTCACCGTGCAGCTATATAACACCTCATGAAAGCCAACCTGGCAGAACACCATCATGCCCTGATGTGGAAGAGGAAATCGATAAGACACTCCAATATCCCATCTTTCTTGTTTTCTCTGAAGCTAAGGCTCCCAGAGCCTGGTGGGCTCTCATCAAAGCCAAAGCCTATTTCAGCTCGGCATTGCCCCATAGGCCAAAAATGGCACAGCATTATGCTAAGGAAAAAGGCATAGCATGTATAAAAATTGCTGGTGCATTATGACAAGGAAAAAGGATGAATAAAACACTAAAATGTCATTATACCTGACATTGACTTCCACAGTACCATGCCATTCGACAAGCTGAACACTTCTTAAGGTTAACAGATACAAAACATCCATCACAACTTGATCCATTTGAGAAATTATTCGGTTTGGATGCATAGGGCTCTTGCTGAATAATGATGTCCCCTGTAACATATACACTTGTCAAGGTATACTGCATTAAAGAGAAGATAGAAAACAGAAAAATTGCAACTAGCTGTTTCTTTCAGATGCCCAGGTTGTCTTGGAAAGTTTTGCCATTTTCGCTAATGTCCGATTTTCCACTAGAGAGAGTATTTACATGCCAAATTGCCAATAATGTAAGGCACTCCTAGGTCCTAACACAAAGTTTCTTATTCCAATGTAGGATGTATAGAGGGGATGTACATCACCATTGTACTCTTTCATAAAGACTGAGTTATCCTCAAGAATTTTCTCATTCCAAGTAATGGCCTGAGATATTCCCATATGTAGAGACAATATTGTCTTCCTTGCTAAGAAAGTGAAAGATATGCTAAATTGAACTAACTAGTTTTGCCTTCTAGACTGCAAATAACTGCATGATAAACCAAATATCCCCATCTCAATTTGGAATAGAACATAGATTTTCTGACAAATGGTGATTCAGTTGGCATTCAAGGGAATGATTAGAGGAAGAACCCAACTTCAATCCTAGGAAAGGAGTACTTTATTTTCAAGGTAACCTCCTATAACCGCTGATGCAGACTCTAAAAATAAAATTTTAAGCATATTATTCACACAACTATCTCAAATTATATTTTATCACATGTCCGTCTTCCAGAAGATTTGGCAACTAATTTTACACTCAAGATGAGGACCCTTAATCATTACAAGCATTAAGAGATCTGCAGGAGACTTCTTCGTGACATCCACTTAACCATACTCCCTCCATTATCAAATTGTTTCATGACAGATTGCTTAGCAGTTAGCACCTACATATCTAACAGATCAAGAGCAAAAATATGCACCGGAAAGTGGAACATTCCACCTATCAAGCCATAAGTAGTCCAGTCTACCTAACCAAGCAAGAGTCTTGATCAATTCAAGTGAATAGATGAAGGTCACAGATGAAGGTCACAAGCCAACATCTGAAAAAAACCAACAAGCAGAGAGAAAAAGCTGATGACAGTACTATGGAATTAGAAATAATTGCACCAAGGAGTCAGACCAAACATGGGCCCAATTCCTGTTGCTCCCACGCTCAATACGGTAACTTCACCCTCGCTTCTCCCCCACATCAAGCACCTGCACCTAAATCAACCCCCGGCAGTGGAAGAATGTGGGTGGGAGTGAAAAGGAAGGATGACTTGGCAAGAAAACCCAAAAAGCGGAAATGTGACACTGAGAGCCACTCGGATGTCAGATGATCTTCCATTTTCACAATTAAGGTCACCCAACCCAGAAATCAGTGGGAAAGTGTGTGAAAATTAAAAAGAAGTACGGAGACAGACCAGACCGCGAATAAGGTACCCTTTCCGACGACTGCAAGACAGCGAGGGACAGGGACTACGTCTCGTAACCAAAAGCAGAGAAGAGGAAACAACAAACAACAGGAGGGTCACTTCACCAGTCGAACCCCGTCGCCCAGGTCATCAAAAAAAAAAGGGAAAAAAAGTATGTGAAGCAGCAACGGAGATGGAGAGCAACCGACTGGGCATTGGCTCAGTTGGTACCATGGGTGGGGAGGGAAGGGGACACCCAAGTTTCGAACCTGGGTGGGGAGTTTCCCGTTTAGTCGAACTGCTCTACCGCTATCCCTACCACTACGCTAGTAACCTAAAAAACAACGGAGATGGAGAACAGGAAAGGGAAGCAAAGAAGAGAGCAGAATGCGACCTGGCGATAAATTGCGAGTCGCGACAAGGCCACGCCCTTTTCCGGGGATGTCGGCGACGGCCAGGCCGAGCGGAGCAAGGACGCGCTGCAGATCCTCCATTAGCAGGACGCCACCTTCTCGCTGCTTCTGCGATCTTCCCGTTGCCTCGTCGGGCCTTTAGGGCATCTGGAAACATCTCCGACCGTTACACACGGCGGTAATAATGTTCCTGAAAAAATACGGTTAGGCCCTCGCAATGTTATGTACTTGAAATTCTATCATATATTTATCATGTTCGTCAATGTATCCCTATGTATCCCTAAAGTAGATCATACATTTTAGCTCCACGAAATATGTGTCTCGGTAAATCTAAGCTTCGTTTGGCATGACTTCGGCGGAAGTCAAAATGGACAAAAGTCAATTTCGAGGGCTTAGCATAAAAACTTATTTTCTGAAAATTTATCACTTTTCAATTTAAATTTTAATGCAAAATATCATCTCTCCTCTCAGTACTAAAAGAGCTCCCTCCACCCTTGTATTGAGGGTATCTGCTCTCAAAATAATATGTTTCACCAAAGGATAGAACATGTGGCTGTATATATATATATATTTGGGAGTAATACTCGCTGTCTTGCTACACGGGGCGGGGTTTCCTCGTTAGTAAAAAAAAAAAAAAAAGTATTTGCTATCTTGCTAAATCTTTTATATGGTTGATCTGAATAGAAGTGACAAAAGAAAGAGACTTGATATCTTCCATTAAGAACTTAAGGATAGGATTCACTAATATGTTGTCCTCACCTTGCATATATAAATCAATCGTGAAGATTGAACAGGACGATAATATTAGTCTAAAGCCAGGACCATGTTGTTTAGAAGACAAAAAAAAGCACGCCCCTTGACTATGTCTTTGAGGCGAGAGCATTCAAAGAAGACGATAAAAGTAATATAAATTATTTGACAAATAATTTTATTAGTTGAAAACAAAAGAAAAATTTTGTCAAATGTTTTATTATAAAAAAATAAATTAATTAGAGTCCTTATCAGATTTTTGACTTATTTGTTAGTCCCCAACAAAGTTGTAACTCATTACAGTAAGTGTTATCACCTGTTACAGTATACGTTAAGTCTTATTACAGTAAAGATCTCCCTGTTATAATAAAAAACTTTTAATTAATTTGCTCTTAATAACATTATTTGTCAAATAATTCACATTATTTTTATTACTTTTTCTAAAAAATATTTAAATCACTTATATAGCATGCTGAGTGCACAGTAAACGTTATAATTGGACAATGCGCGGACGAACACACACACCAACAAGCATGTCTCACTGCTTGGTGAAGTTTGATGTAAGGTTCGACGTATCGGAGAATCGGAGCGAATCAGATTTTTCTTGATCCGCCACGATTCATCAAAATTGAGCCGATTCACATAGAAATCAATCTGATTCAATGGAAATCGAGTGAATCGGATTTTTACTGATTCGATCCGATTCGGCCGAATCGGACCGATTCGATCCGACACGTCAAACCATACTTTGATGTAAAAGAGAAGCATGCTATTTCAATTGCCACAGTGCCACGGCGTAGAAAGCTCCAGTACAAAAAGAAGTAATCACACTTCAACGAGCCAATCACAAATATCTAGTTGAGACGTATTTGCCTCTTCACTTGGGTGATGATGGGGAAACACGGACAGGCATAAGAAACAAGCACGCACGCTCGCTCGAGATTAGGACGACGGCGGTACGTATATATGATCGTCTCTTATATGGGGTAAAATTACCCATATTCACGTAACTATACAGATTTTATATGCCTGTTTTCACCAGCGCCCCTTTCTTTGCATGAAAATAGTAAAAAAAAATAAAAATGAGAAAGAAAGAGCTGATACAGAAGCTGCCATGCCATCAAAGTCATTCTTCCGGCATAGCTAAAATGGTGGTATTCCATCTCATCGCCCCAGAGAAAACTGAGGCTAGCTTCAGATGGTTACTCCATGCCTCAGTACCCTAGAAGCCAGAGCAAATGTTAGCGAGGCTATTGTAACCTAACGCTTCTCCTGTTCTGAAAATTTTGGGTGGCCAGGATCAAGAAGAATCAGCTCTCACAGTCGATTCTACTGGATTCTCCGCGGCCCAGGCAGCTGCATCCAGATATCCAAGCTCAAATAGTTTATCAAGAACAGAGTCTTCTGCAGGTTCCAGTGCCCAGTTGAATAGCTGGAGCATAAAAAGAATCAGCGCTTGGTCTTAGTACGAAAACCCATGTACGTTTCTAGACAATATCTTTTAAGCAAACCTGTCGAGGACTAGCCCTATTCTCTGGGTTGCGATCTGGACTGATCCCTATCCCTTTCAGCCCCAGTCTGGATGCTGGGAAAGTGCAAATCCGAACCTGCAATGCATGTGTAGGACACGGTCAAGGAACCATTTCACCCATTACATCCCCAAGTTCACGAACAAAAGTATTACCTATAAGATTAAAACTAGCTTATGATGGTAGAAAGAGGCAATCACATGCAATCATGATTAAAGTTTAACATCTGTCCGTCGGGGAAAAGATACATCTTATAGCTAAGACGTGATCAAATAATGCTTTCACCCATCCAATACTTCATATAGAGATGCGAAGCATGTAACCAAGCATAAGTTTGTGTTCAAGAATTAGACATGTTTGTAACAGTAAGCCTTATTGTAACCTATCGCAATACCAAAGACAATAACATCAAACTGTAACCAAGTCAGTCAAATTATTGGCTAAATCCCTTAGGACCCACTTAAAAGAATCACCAGGGTCATTGCAATCATTGGAGACTAGTTTAAAGGAGTATTATGGGACTTTGGGTCCAATTATGGCTTGAAGCTTCAGAGTACTAAGCATTCTATCACTTTCCTCTTTAGAAAGTAATAGAAATTGTAATATTCATATGGAATTCGTCTCTTTTTCTTCTAATCTGGAAGTACCACAGAATAGGACCCCATGTATTCCGGTAGCCAAAGAGTTATGGCACCTGAAGTCAGACAAACTCCTGTCTTATCCCTATATCCCAGACAAGTTTGCTTTTCTTTTCTCTATTCCCCAACTTCTGACTGCCCTTGCCATGCTGCATCATCAAACATGATTGCCACCCAACACCAACACATAGAGATCTCTATCATGCCGGACATCACCCAAGTTCATAAGCAAAAGCATTACCAAAAAGAAGAAAATTAGTTTGTGATAGTAGAAGAGGCAGTCAAATACAATCAGATGTATCATTCGAGTATCAGGGAAAACTATTAAAAACTGAATTGACAAGCCAAACATTTTGATTCATGGAAGAGAAAACCAAACTTGGGTAAAAGCATTTCAACGTTCCATTTTTCATGATCACGAAATATGGCTTAGGCATTTCGTACCCTCCAAATGCTCCATGGCATGGAATGTACAAAAACAGTCAATCCAACAAAAGTTGCAAGCAGAATACCGTTTCTGAAGCAGATGTTGGAGGCATAAACAATGTTAAGCCTCCATCTATACATAGTCGATTGTGAAAAATAGTTGCTGGTCTTGGAGCCAAATAACTGCAATTTTTTTTTGAAATGAATGTCCATCAACAAACAGATTCAGAAATAAACAAATATAAATGTAGAGCCAGTATGAAGTATCAAAATTTTCATACCCTGGAATGAATGAAGAGGTGAAGACCGCATTTATGAGATCCTCCTTAGAGTCAAATTGGTCAACAAGCAGACCTCTCGGCCTCCAAAGTAATTGTGTAACAGCAACTGCACAAACAAGAACACTAAAAAGAAATGAAATGATCGGGGGAGTAGAGATTCCATGAGCAAATCAACAACATTTCATATAGCCTATCCTTGGACATTTAAAGCCAATTCTGTTGAGTTATATATGAACACTTTGTGGGAAGATGGTGAACAGGACCAGACAATGTTTGTAGAAGTGATATCATATAAGTAACTCGAGTAAAAAGAAATTTCTTAATCTCAGACATAGGCCATCTGCATGGCCTGGCTGCATAGTGGTGGGAACTGTTTGATGAAAGTCAAGCATGTTCAAAGGGCTTGCATTGATATCACATTAGAAGAAGTTTGAAATTGCGCTGGGTGGGAACTCAGGCAGAGGGCACAAGAGCACACTTGCAATTCCCACTCACATACATCAGTGTCTCTGACATGCATATGTGTGACGCTCTGGAGACCAGTGTTATTTTCTCTCTTTTTTCCCCTTCTTTCGTTTTGGGTGGCATCTGAGTCGTTGGACAGCCGCTACTGTACAAGCAGGCAGGAGGGATGGAATCTCATACCCTCTATATACATATATATACACACAGAGCATAAATGTACACAGCCCCACAAAAAAGTGAAGTTTATGCAGTGAGATGGATGACTCTTATACAAGTTATATCCTTATCACTGCACCTAAATGCATTGCTGTAGGGAACTCATTAACAGAACTATTTATTCAGTCTCCCTATAAAGATTTCCATGGTAGTGTAAAATAGAATAAACTTTTCTTTCTCCCAAAGAGCAAGGGTAATCATGCCTCATGTCAAGTAAACCTTTAGGAGGTCTAAGCACCTGCCATTCTTGCAGCCATTGCCCATCATTTCAAACCCAGGCTGGATTAAACACACAATCTTAGCACCGTGTTGGTGGAGAACTAACGCAGGACATGTAACTACAAGAAGGAAAGCAGGATCGGATCGGGGTTCCGAATCGGCCCGGCCGGATCGGGATCGGATAGGCGGATCGGCCAATCCTCAGGAAGTCATCGGCCAGATTAAAAAATTAGTTTTATTAAAAAAAAGAAGAAAAAAAGAAAAAATCATAAAAGGGGAAAATTATGTCTTCAATGTTTGCATATATTAATGTACATATACTAATGTATAAACATAATTAGTATGTATATCAATCATATATTAATGTGTTTGTGTGTGTTAATGTACAAAAAATCATGTATTAATGTAAATATAATAACAATATGCACATATATATATATATTATATTAATGTATAAACATAATTAATATGCATATCAATCATATAATCATATATTAATGTACATATATTGATGTATAAATGTAATTAATATGTATATCAATCATATATTAATGTATCTGTGTTAATGTACATACAACCATGTATTAGTGCAAACATAATAACAACATGCACATATATATAGTTAATGACTTAATGTATATATATTAATGTATAAACATAATTAATATGTATATCAATCATATATTAATGTGTTTGTGTTTGTTAATGTACATAGAATCATATATTACTGTAAATATAATAACAATATGCACATATATATACATATCATATTAATGTATAAACATAATTAATATGTATATCAATCATATATTAATGTATGTGTGTTAATGTACATACGATCATATATTAATATAAATATAATAACAAGCACATGTATATACTATATAGTAAATGCATATATATGTGCATATAGTTAATGCATGTATGTATACATAAATATGCAAAATCTATACTATATACTATAACAAAGCTTCTTGTTTCCCGCCTAAACTCCTTCCTGGACACTTGGCAGTATTTCCTTCTTTCCCAACTCCTCAAATTCAATGGTAGCATTAATGGCAGGATTATTTCACTCTATCTCTCTCATCACTCATCAGAGCCTTATCCCATTATTTGGAGTCCGCTACATGAATCCTTTTTTGCCAAAGATTTCTATCAAGTGCTATAGTCCTGTTTAAACTCAAGAAGTCTAAGTCCTTCCTAATAACATCGCACCATCTCATTTTAGCCCTTTCCCTAGCTCTTTTGCTGGCATCCACTAAGATTTGGTCACATCTTTTAATCGGCGAGTTAGGGCAACAATATACGTGTCCAAACCACCTAAGCTTATATTCTCTCATTTTTCTATCAAACGGAGCTATCTCCAAATCCTCACAGAAGTGCTCATTCCTAATCTTATCTTCCTTAGTCTTACCAAACATCCATCAGCATCCTCATCTCTGCTACACACATTTTGTTAATGTGTTCCTTTCATACTGCCCAACACTCGGTACCATATAATAAAGCAAGTCTCTGTCGTTCTATAAAACTTTCCTTTAAGTTTCACTAGTATACGACAATTGTAGAGAACTCCTAATGTACTTCTCCATTTTAGTCAGCCTGCCTTAATCCTATGTGACACATCATCATAAATCTCTCAATTCTCTTGGATGATAGATCCTAAATATCGAAAGTTACTATTCTTAGGAATGTCTTGTCCATCAATTTGAACCATATCTTCCTGTAACACCATTTGATTACTATATTACATGCATAAACTCTAACTTACTCCTACTGATTTTAAAACTTTAGGCATGTCTCCAACTTTCAAGTTGAACATTTAAACCATCAATACTCATCAATTAAGATAATATTATCCGCAATTAGCATACACCAATGAATATCATCATACAATTGTTTTGATACCTCATTCATAACCAGAACAAAGAGATACAGACTCTTGATGCAAACCTATAGTGACCGAAAATTTACAAGTCTCTCCAGCAATAGTTCTCACACTAGTAGTAGCACCCTAGTATGTACCCTGAATCAAGTCAACATATCCTTGAGAGTCTCCCTTCTTTGTTAATGTCCACCAAATCAAATCTCTCGGTGCTTGATCATACGCCTCCTTCAAATGAAGAAAAACCATATATAAATCTCTTCTCATCTCTCTATGCTTCTCCATTAACTGCTGGAATAAGAAAATAGCTTTTGTAGTAGATCTACTTGGCATAAAACCAAACTAATTTTCTGATATAATAGTCATACATCGCATTCAATTCTCAATTACTCTTTCCCAAAGTTTCAGAGTGTGACTCATAAGCTCAATTCCACGACAATATTACAGCTTTGAATATCCCTTTTGTTTTTTTAGAAAAAAACCACAACACTTTTTCTTCATTCTTCTGACATTCACCGTTCCTTCAAAATTTTATTGAAAAGTTTAGTTAACCACTTAATATCAATGTCTCATAATCCTTTCCACACTTCTATAGGTATGCCATCTGGTCTTAAGCCTTGCCCCATTTCATTTTTCTTAAAGCATCACTCATTTCGGACATCTTAATACGCCTGAAATATTGATACTTATCAAATTTTGTTGACTCTTAGTTCTCTTTTGAAGAGGCATCCTTAAAGTAATCTCCATTAAGTAATTTCTGAAAATAACTACATCATCTCTCTTTAACCTCTAGATCCTTAATTAAAACCATTTATAGGGTGTTTGGGAGCAACTTTTTTAAAAAACTATTTCTATTTAAAAATTAATGTTGAGTTCTCTTTTAACTTTAAATTAAAATTATGAGAATGTGATGTTATCTGTTTGGTAAAAATAATAAAATTTTTAAAATTTATTTTGAAGTGTTTGAGACAGGAGGGGTAGCCACCAGAGTGGGGCAAGGGCGGGCGCACAGGGGAGGGGGAGGGGTGGGGGTGCATAAGGTAGGGGGCATGGGGGGAGGGCGTAGGGGTGTGTTGGGGGGCGGGGGGGGGGGGTTGGGGTGGGAGGGCGGCAGGGGTGTGAGGGTGTGGGCGGGGGGGGTGGGGTTGGGGGGTGCTGCTGGGTGGGGGTGGGCGCAGGGGTGTGGGGGATGCTGGGGGGGTGGGAGGGCGCAGGGGTGTGGGGTGGGGGGGTGGGGGTGTGTGGGGGGGGGGGGGGGGGGGGGGGGGGGGGGGGGGGGGGGGGGGGGGCGCAGGGGGGGGGGGGGGGGGGGAGAGAGGAGGGAGAAAACTAGTGTTCCTAAAATAAAAACAGGGTCAGACTTGTTTTTTTTTTCTAGAGAGATTTACATAGGAAAAAAATGTTGCTCTAAAAAAAAATTTGCTTGCCAAACGTGTCTTCATGTCTGTCTTCTCTCTTTTTTAAAATTTAGAGAAAAAACAGATAAAAAACTATAACCAAACACCCTATTAATCTTTTTTTTTATAACGAGGAAACCTTGCCCTGTGTGGCTTAGCAAGCTCAGGGAGTGACTTTTCGTGGACCCCAGGGTCGGGACCTGGCAGCCCCTAAAACCATTTGATCTTCATCCTTAATGCAACGAACATGATCTAGATCTATACTTTCTCTTTCTCTCAGGGATATATAACTAATGGCAGCATTAATGACATCATTTTTTTCTCTCTATCTCTCTCTCATGAGTATAGAACTAATGACAACATTAATATATATTAATTCTTAAATTTATTTATTCAAATTTTGTGATACTTTCCGTGCATCGCACGGGGTATAGAATTAGTTAATGTATATTTAAAACAAGTATTAAATAATATATAATTAAAAAAATTGTATAGCAGAATCGGCCAGGAATTAGCCGATACGGAACGATCCTAGCCGATTCTACTTGATTCAGGCTGATTCGGCCGAGAATTTGACCAAGGGCGGGCCCCTGGCCGATCTGATCCGGAATTGGGATCGGCCGATTCTGCCTTCCATGAACTACAATGGTGAAGTTCCATCACAATGAAATGTGTAGATGGAATAATAAAATCAACCCACAACCAAGGTTCAATATAGAACAATACCATCGCTCATGTGAAAGGAAAATAGGAAAATTGTACTCACCTCGACCCTCCCGTTTGATCTAACATGCACATCATCTGGCAGAAACTCTGTCAGAACATCTCTGAGGACAGCCTGCATGCATCAACAGATTTCTTGCTGAGTAAATATACTAAATAAGAATGTTAAAATAACATTGCATGTCAATAAAAATTTTTGACTACTATTTGAGGGGGCTATGCCACAATGGCAAAGCCATTTCAGAAATAACATGGCCACCCAGCCAAAATCCCACCCCAGTAACATTGAGCCATAGGCCGCTGGTGTAAAGTATTTTGACTTTCAGACCACTATTTATACAAAACAAAATGGAAGTCCAATCTACTGATAGCCTCATTAAACTTTTTAACTTTCAGCACTTTTATACTAGCAAAAAAAAAAACAAAATGACACTGTTCAATGTCTCAATCACCTCGTTAATGAGAAAAATGATCACTTTCAAATCATACCACTCCTTCCAAAATCAATACAAATTAATATTATGATTTAAGGTCCAAAAAGGGCCATATATATTGAAAAGCAGATGGATTGTCAAATGTATAACGTTGTTTATGGTAACAAGTATCACCAGAAAATAATAGGAAGTTATGAACCAACATATATATGAAGTACACGGAGTCACCACTCTGTGAACTTCAGAAGCTGAACATATGCACATAACCTATGCACCCAGCATAATACTTGCTAGCATGTGGGGGAGGGTTACACTTCCTTCCAGAATAATGACTGAATTGGTCAGGGCCATCTTCATGAGTTTATATTTGATGACCAGTGGTACTCTATTGGTCCAGCTCCTAGCTGGTCAGTTTGTGATGTCATCCTCACTGGTCAAGCCTCTCTTGATTATATTTTTCTAGGATATTCTTGCTCTTATTCAACTGCACGATAATTCTATTCGGCTCTAGGAGCAGGACAGGCTAGTCTGGAAGTCGAACCCTTGTGGCCTCTTCTCCACCAAATCTGCCTGGCATG